>OY856411.1:93460000-93752500 GCA_963693085.1 Alisma plantago-aquatica
CTAAGTATTCACTGAGGAAGTTCACTGAGTATATTCACTAAGTATTCACTAAGGAAGTTCACTGAGTATATTCACTAAGTATTCACTGAGGAAGTTCACTGAGTATTCACTAAGAAAGTTCACTAAGTGTTCACTGAGGAAATTCACTGAGTGTGTTCACTAAGTATATTCACTAAGTATTCACTAAGAAGATTCACTGAGTATGTTCACTAAGTATATTCACTAAGTATTCACTAAGAAGATTCACTGAGTATGTTTATTTAGAAGTTTCACTTAGCTTTTCTCATTAATTTCCTTATACTCTCTAGATTGTTTCAGAATAATTACTTGATCAGAGTAATCAAAAAGATAACAATCTAAGAGTTTCATACTTGCCTTATCTACAATAACCATATACCTGGCCAGGGTATATAAGTATTGAGATTAGGTAGTATGTATTTTACTTATCATCATATTCCTCACTTTTCATATCATTATACACACATGATTTACCATACTAGATTATTCTTCAGGTATCACATCTATATCTCATCTTTTAATACACAATTAAGGGAGATTATAAATTGTTTTAAAGAATACTGAGTAAGATATACGTTCTTATATCCCTTGTGTCCTTCTAGGACTTAGTCAAAGGAATTCAAAAACAGCTAATTTTCATATCTTTAACACATAGAATCCTGATATGAAATATCAAAACAAAACTTATTTCATCTGACCTGTCTGGGATGTCTGTCCACGTCCTCTATTATTATATTGCCTCCCTTGTGAGCCTTGCAGACTCTGTCCTTGAGGTTGAGTCATTATTGTATTCCTGTCTGGACAATCCTTTGCCAGATGTCCCGGTTGTCTACATTGGTAACAGATCCTGGGTGCAAGGTGTCTATACGATCCAGTTACCGATGTTGATGCTATGTCGGAAGGTCTTCTTGGTATACTACTATGATCCCTACTTCCACTTGACATCCATTGTGTCTGGGTAGGAAATCCTGATATTAAAGTCCACCATTAGTCATAGCATGCATCAACCAACTAATTACGTGTTCTCTTAATGTCTTTGGATTTCATTAGGGTTTATATTAATCAACCATTAAACCATCTAAGCCTTTAAAGCGTTAAGCATTCTTGACCTTAAAAGACCCCAAACGGTTTTGCACTTTCAACCTCCAAACGGTTTGAAACCGCATGACCACCAAACGGTCTTGAGACCATTTGGTCTAAAATGGTCTTGAGACCGTTTGGTCCAAACACCCTCAAAACCGCATGGACCAAAAAGTGTATTAACACTTCCAATTGAGTTAGGGTTTTCAATGTTGAACCCCTCAATCGTTCATGCCCTGGTTAACCACTTATCAATTGAGCCAATTAAGTTAATACTCAACTGATGTGACCCTTAATTGATCCTCAATTGATCACCAATTAGGGTTGGAATCGATCATCCTTCAACATGCATCAATATGAGCTTAATTGATGTTGAACCCATTGAACCATCACTCAATTGGGTCATGACCTGACCCCAAACGGTCTTGAGGTCGTTTGGATAACCTCCAAACGGTCTTGAGACCGTTTTCCCATCATATCGTCAACATCGAAGTCAACCAATTAAGGTTTAGATCATTGGATTGATCATCAAAATCAGCAATTGATTACACTTTAACTTAGTAACATTGGATCATCAATTGCTTAACCATACTCACCCATGGACCTCCAAATGGTCTTGGGTGAGCTCCAAACGTTCTTGAGACCGTTTAGATGAGCTCCAAACGGTCTTGAGACCGTTCGGCTCATCCAACCCTTGGATTCTAGTGAAAAATCATTAGGGTTTGAGCTATTGAATTGATCATCAAATCAACACTTAGTTGCAAAGTGCTTTAATACCTTTGGACCTTCAATTGATCAACTATACTTAACCCCAGACCTCCAAACGGTCTTGGGTGATCCCCAAACGGTTTTGGAAACCGTTTGGGTGATCCCCAAATGGTTTTGAAACCGTTTGGGCCAATCAACCCAAAACATCAACTCAATCACTTGCAAAATCAGCATTTAGCCGATTAGGGTTCATATCACATCTTTGGATTTTCAAACACATATCCATACTTGACCCTAGACCTTCAAACGGTCTTGGGTGACCCCCAAACGGTTTTTAAACCGTTTGGGTGATCCCCAAACGGTTTTGAAACCGTTTGGGCTAAACAACCCAAAACATCAAATCAACTCATTGGAATTTCAGCACTAATTCCAATTAGGGTTTGCCCAATTGATTAGCCTTCAACTCATGATTCCTTTGGAACTAATCCATAAAATGTGGTGAGTTATTAACCAACATAATTATGAACAGGAATCTCAAACGGTCAACCCTTGGTCAACTCCCTCTAATGGTTTTGAAACCGTTTTCCCTAAAAGGTCAAGTTAATCAGGTTGGAAATCAGCACTTAATCTAATTAGGTTTCTCTAATTGATTAGCCTTCAAATCCCGATTCCTTGGGAGTTAACCTATAAAATTTGGTGAGTTATTAACCAACATAATTATGAACAGGAATATAAAACGGTCAACCCTTGGTCAACTCCCTCAAATGGTTTTGAAACCGTTTTCTCAAACCGACCTTGCGAAACCGTTTGCCCTTCAAACGGTTTTGAAACCGTTTACCCCAAATGGTTTTGCAAACCGTTTGGCCAAGGGGTGCAAGACCATTTGCTAAAGTAGCATTGGTATTCACACCCCCTTATTCTACCTCCAGATCAAGGCCTGTTCTCCACAGTTTTGCTTGCAAGAGTGCAAAGAAGGATGGAGGGAAGAAGAACTAGCAACGTTTGCAAGAAAGAAAGATGCATAAAAAAGTTTAAGGGTTTAGAGTTATAAAACCCGCCTTAGAATCTGATCTAGAGCTCCAAGCTCCGTAGCTTTAATGGTGGCTTGAGCTCCAGGGGTCTTCTAAGGTCCTTTCTTCAAGAATTGGATGGAGAAGATGGCTAGAAGCAAGAGTTGTGTAAGGAATACTAGCAAACCAACCTTGTAATGGAATTTCCTCCATGAATCTGAGCTAGAAGATGACCAAACTTACCTAGATCAACTTGGTCGTCCTCCTCTGCTCCTAACCTCCTTCTTAGTCGGCCCAAAGAAAAAGGATGAGAAGAGTAAATGAAGGGAACGATCCCTTGATTGTGGAAAGAGCTTGCTTATATATTTTTGGGCATATTTCCAAGGCAATGATAAATACTTCTTCTCTTTTACATCTATATCCTCCACGCCCCTCTCCTAATTCTTTGCCACGTTCCTCCCTTCTCATAACATGCAAAATTATCTCTCAACCTTGGTTTAGAGGAAAAGAAGCCAAACACTTTATTAAGTCATACATATATAAGGGTCATTTTGCATACATCTTGATTATTCAATTACAATGATTATCCTTCTTATATGGTTACTCAAATGAGGTGACCCCCTCATTTTCTTTACTACACTTGATGCTAAAAATAATGAGAGGTACTCTAGAGGGTATATTTTACATGTTTCACCCTATGTTTTGGGTAAATTGCACTTTACACCAAAACTAGGTTTTAACGTACAAGGATTGCTCTACAAGCTATATTTTGGTGCCCAAGCTTGGGGAATCCATATCACCACATCATATTAATTCTTATGATGTCTCATAATCAGAGTAACATCTTAACATGTGCAATTTGCAGGTTAACCCCTATAATTGGGTAATTTGCACATAGGTCCCTATTAAACAAAACAATCTTACAACATTGTTCAAAAAGGGAAAAAATGAAAATATAGATTCTTCTAAAGCTTTAATGACATATCAAGGGTTAACCAAAAGCCTCTAATCATAATTTTAAGAAAAACACCTAGGGTTAGTTCATAACCCAGGTCAGGGGTGTTACAAAAATAATCCAATCAACAATAGTCAAGCAAGCATTCAATAAGATCCTGAAACAATTATACAATTTCCTTTTATTACTCATGTCATCAAGATCTATTTATCCTAGTTATTTCCTAGGATTATTTGTCCTTTTTAGGGTTTTGAGCATAATTAGGGTTCCACTTTAGTTGTATTACTTTAAACCCTAATTTTACCAAATCACTTGCAAACCCTAATTATTTCATATTTCTTTCACAAAAGATTCTAATTTCATCTTTTAGCAACAGGAAACCCTAATTTTAGATTATAAGTACTTTTCTTTTCATTTTCTCTAATTTAGGGTTTCTAAACATATTAATCAACATATCAGGTTAAAAACCCTAAACCGTGCAATTACATTATCAAAACAGGTTAAAATCCATCTTATTCATTAATCAAGTTAATAATGCTCGAATAACTCATTTGCAAGATTAAATCTATATTTGATTAACAATTAGGGTTTTCTAATTACAAATTAACACTTTTTTTCCATCAAAATATGCACTTTTGCAAAAATATACAAATTTATGTGTCCAAACCATTTTTAGTGTATCCCTCGTATTTTTCTGATCATTTTTCATGTATTAACTTTCCTCATCTGAATTTTCTATCAAAAGATATGATTTTAACAATAGAATTCCATTTAATTGATTTATTGGCAATTTCCAGAAAAGTATGGACCGTTTGATCTGTGGTCCGCTGGTCCACTTAGGATCCAACGACCATGATTGTGCACGCTTATTTGCGATCAATAAAACAACTGAATGACTAAACTAACCTCGACGTGCTAGAAAAAGGTGAGGGGTATCTTGGTAATTCTGTGGGATTCCTTCTTTTTCAACCTCCCGCTCTCGTTGTTGTTGCGAGGGTCAATTGTAAGGTTGACTCCTTGATCTAGTCATCTGTCGAGCGCTCCAAGAAGCTAGGAAGCTTTGTCTTCCTCCGTCAAAGTCGACCGTAGGTGCAATTGCCTGCCAAAGATGCGCCGCGATGCCCTCCTACTCGCCGCACTCTGGAGAGGTTGGCTGCGGATACAGGGGTGTAGGTCAAGGCGAAGCAAGCAATTGAAGGTGCGAGGAAGATCCTTGAACTCCACCGCAGAGGCTGGACTAGTGAAAAGAGGTGTTGGTGCCCTCGCACATCCTCACCTATATATAGGGTCGAGGTCAGGTTCATGAGGTTTGGGCGTTTCCCAAAACCATGACCAAATCTAGTCGAACCGGGGATGATCCCCCACAGTTTCCTCTCCTGAGTCTAATGGGACCAACACCAAGCTGGCATGTCCACTGGATTGTGAGAAATCAAGGCGGGAAAGTTTCCCTAGAACTTGTAGAGTCCTAGTCTACTTGGGACTTAGACGATGATCATCCATCGTTGGATTAAGATCCAACAGATCTCATCGCTCATGATCAAACACAAGGGGAAAGTATATTTCTAAATTTAGAATAATTCCCAATTTGAGGGATAACTTGCTAAATTTGTATCTCCCAAACCCTTGCTCCTTTTTAACTCAAATTTTAAGGGAAGGTTTTTCTTGGCATTATCTAGTTTTGTACGAAATTTGGGAAATAAATTGCAATGGATGAGAAGGCTTCCTTATCTCCCAAGTTATTCATTAATTTATTCAAAATTAATTGTTATTTCTTTTCCCTTTGCCATCATCTTGTTATTTTGGGTCCCTTGGACCTCAAGGAATCCTAAAGGCATGGATTCCCATATTGGGGAATATTGGTTTGCCTTTATCTTCTTGTAAAAGTCTATTTCACATATTCTCCTTATCCTTTTTATTAAAATATGTCTTTTTGAGGATTTCTTTTTATTTCCCTTTTATTTTCCTCATTGGTATTCCTTTTATCATTAGGAACCCTTAGGATACGAAATTCCACTAAGGATAACTCAATTATACCTCTTCCACCACATTTTATCATTGTTCTCAATTTCTTTCTTAATAAAGAAATACTTAATTGATCTTTTCTTTTCTCGTTGCCTTATCTTTGTAACTTTGGACTCCTTGGAACCCAAGGAACCTAAGAGGCATGAAATCCACCTTTGGATTATATTCTTTTTCTTTCTAGAGGTTTCCACATCTTTCTTTTCTCAAAAACTCAATTATTCATTTACTAATTGAATTTCCTTATTATTGGGCCCAATAGCCAATAAAGCCCACAACACAATCATCAAGGCTATTATTAACAAATTATTTATCCAAATATCTATAATATGAGAAATTACATTTCTCAGAAATTGAACCCAAAATTGGGGTTGTAACAGTTGGAGAACCAAAATTTCCCAACAATCCCTTGTAAATCAAAAACACCTTATGGTTCCTTGCCTAGTCAACTAGAAATGAATCCAAGGGAGACATGCAAGCCAATTACTTTGAGGATTGGAGTTGTTATAGGATAATGTTCTTCACCATTAAAGAGGATATCATATGAAGTTGTTCGCACCAATGAAGATAATGAGACAAAATCTCAAAGGAAGAAAATTATACATGCTCTATCGAGATTCTTCAAGCAAGCTAAATGTCATTTTTCAAAACAACATTAAAACATTTCTTAATGATGAGAAAAATATATTCCCAAGTTAGATTTTGATGACTTTTAAGAGGAGAATGAAGAAACCAAAAACATTGATGTCCAAAAGATCATTTATAGTGCAAATCAAAAGCGTAGGTCTTTGTTAACTCAAAAATACATTAACAAAGAGGTGTAGATCATTGGCACAACAATTTCTGCTACATATCATAGAACATGCCCCCACTTTGGCATCTTCACCATGATGAGGTACCCGGATGCTATTCTCTTTATTTAATTTCTATAGTGAGGACATTATAGATTTCAAGCTTAGGGGGAGCAACCGGCTAGTAATGTAGCTTTAGTTTTTCTTTACATTTACTTCCTATGGTTTTGTTTTAAACAGTGTTAAAATCTAGTGTTTTCATAGTAGTATTTTTGTTGTTTGAATTGAATTCCCTTTTTTTTTAACGATTTGTCTAAAAATTGTTGAGATATTAGTTGAAGAAATCTTGCACAAGTTGGGCATCAATTAAATGAAATTTTCTTTCCAACCACATTTATTTCCATTTGGTCTCTTGTTGTTAGCCTACATGTTCACCTTTTTCACTCTTGATTGCTCAATACATGTAACAAATTATTCTTGTATTAATTAACTTTTTGACATTGTTTAGAATTTTTGGATGTCTTTGTCAGATTCTTAGTGTGTTTTCAACCACCCTCTCGGTAATTGCTTTTTAAATAAATGTGAAATCTACTTGATTATGCAGTCTAATAAACTCTCTTGTGCTTTGGGGGAAAGGTTTTAGTTTAAGGACATGTGGTTCTCTAGTGGAACCTTACTCATTTTTGTTAATCTCGATTTGTTCTTCAAAAAATTTCATATACCCCATATAATTGGCTAGACCACCAATGTATCATGCTAGCCTAGTGTAAGTCGACTCTGGATACGATGTTAGGTGTTACATCCTTAAGAGTATAAACAGACCCCAACATGCATCCACGTGTGCATAAGTCTATTCTAGTTTTCGAGTGTCGCAATCCATGCTTCATTGTCTTATTATTTATGTAAATTCAAAGTGAGCCTTATTGGATTGTTTATGTTAACCCACATTTCATCTTTTAATATCCTTATAATCAAGAGAGATAGGTTGCAGACTCAGTGTTCATTTAGTTATTCATCCAAACTCTACTCAATGCTATTCTATTGATCCTTTAAGTTAAATTTAGCCACTTTTGCTTAACTTAAAGTTCTGTCTTGGGTGTTTGAGTAGAACTAATGACGAATAGCATAAACCCTCTGACTATGGTTGGTTTGCCTTGATATGTTTTTTCCATTTCATTTAGTTGATGCACATGTTCATTATTTTCTTCATCTGCATATTCATGATTCTTTCACCTGAAAACAAGCAATAATTCAAGCTTAGGGAATTTGATGTGCGTGATTTATATTGCCTTTTGCCTACTCTTACATGTACTTTTCAATCCACTTCTTCTTAAATATGCCTCTAATCATACTAAATTTTCCACTTTGTTGTTATCTATGCTTGCTCCATGATTTTGATTGTAGGTACAACATTTTGGCATTAAAATGGAAAGAGAAAGACCATCATATTATCCACTGACTCATCCCCACCAAACCACATTTTTAGAAAATTAATGTTGTCAAAATAATCAGCAACACACCATGTTGAGATATAAGCACCCTGTGTTATAGTGTAGAATATGTAGTAGTAAATCAACAACACGTCATTTTGAATTTCAACACATAGTTTCAAGATTAGCAACATGTCATGTCGAGATTTCAGCATGTCATTTCACAATGTAAAATTTGGGTCCAAAATCTGATAGAAGTCCCTAACGTCTAGCAACATGACATGTTGACATAATGACACACTATGTCGACTCGTCCCAAATTCAACAAAACTTCATGGATTCCATTAACATGCCATATTGACTTAGAAACATTGTGTGTCACCTTGACTCTAGAGTCATAAATTAGTTACAATCAAAGGAATATGCATGTGACATGTCGTGTAGCTCAACCCACATGCCATGTCACCTACAAATTTCACTTAAGCATGAATGTAACCGACCCACACTTATATATATGAATCCAATATGTCTTAGGATGGTAACCATAAACTATTACATACATTTTGGAGTGAAACCAGAGTAGGTGAGAGCTATTAATAGTAGGAGGTATTCAAGGGGAGAAAAGGTGATTTTTGGGAGAGAAACTTCTTCTTCTTCATTCTTCTCTAACACTTGCAACAAGGATCTTCACTGTTCTTTTCTCTTCACTCCATAGTGAAGCTTTCTGTAGATATTTTGACAACATGGATGGATTTTTGACTCCTTGACATGAGTTTGAACTCTATCCTAATTCTTCTATGGAAATCTAAGTTTATTTTCTTTTTTTATGATGTCTAACCCTATCCTCGACTACTTATATCTACTTCCTACTGTCATCGATGAGTAGATCTCCTTTTCTTGGGTATGGGAGAGTAACATCGTGATGCCCCGCACCACACAAAGGGTAATTTCTTAAATCAAAATTGCGGATGAAAGATTAAACAAATAGATTACTCAAAAATACTAAAAATTAAAACCATTTTCATAAAACTATCAAACAACAAGAACCTTTACATATGAGTCCTTTCATGCCTTAAAGCACTTACTATGCGAACCATCAACCTGTTACCAGAGAAACTGTTCTAGAACACACACACACACACTCTCTCTCTCTCTCTCTCTCTCACACACACACACACACACACACACACACACACACATATATATATATATATATATATATATATATATATATATATATTGCTCGGTGAGCATATTTCTCTTTATTAGATAGAAAATAAGAGTGTTATGTACATGTATAGATGAACACACACACACATACACACACACACACACACACACACACACACACATATATATATATATATATATATATATATATATATATATATATATATATATATATATCCACTACATCTATATACAAAAGGGCACACAAGCCAACCACATATGGAAAGCACGTCCACAAAACATCCCCAAAGACCCCAGTGTACATGGATGAATCTATCAACAAAAGACATCCAACAACATTCCCAACCTTGTCAGATACTGCCTCTCTTACTGCTCCTCAACCTCTGCTGCACGATCCGTACCTCCTCGTACACGTCTACCTAAAAAAGGATGTGGGAAACCCATGGAGTGAGATTCCAAATCTCAGTGGGAGAGATAACTCTCCACCAACTCTATTATTATCATAGATAGGGTAATTAAAGCAACAGTAATACTATAAATATAAGAAGCAAGTAATCATTTTTAATAGGATAGGCAGTTACTATTTGATTATGAAACATCTTAACATTATAAAAGGAATATGAAGAACATGTATATTTCCAATCAACAACATTGTATAAAGATCAAGCAAGGCCTCATCCAATGTTTCCATATTTGATCATGTACAATTATAGTACATGGCTGATTACATATTTTATTATGCCTCGAGGATTCAAGTTGTACCACTCAAATCCAACTGACCACTGCTAAGTCAAAATCGGTGCAATACCAAGTCTTGTAGAAGAATTGGAATCCATGACCTCACCACCTCGTGGTCAGTACACGAGTGAAACATGCAGTGACATCACCACTCAAACTGCTTCCAATGACATATAGTCCAGTTGTGCAAACCTATCCCGCCTTGTTATTGGTCATGACGCTAGTAAAACTGAGCTACGGCCCACAACTGCACTCTTCCAGGGTATGGCCTGCAACCAATCCTATGTCACATATCATTGAGCCACATTCCAAAGGCACACTCTTCCAGGGTATGGCCCGTAGCCAATCTTGTGTCACATATTCCTCAACATAAGGGGATATTCATCCTCACCCCCACATATTCAAAAAAATGCACTCCAATTAAACTCATTTCACCATTCAGTAAGTATTGACACTCAATGGATCTATGGAATAGGGAAAGCTACATAATTAGGTCTCAATTGATTAGTTAGGTCATTTAAGTATCTTTTAGCATCAATCAAGTTACAACATACAACCTCTAAACAAATTCTACATAAATAAGGACATAACACGTCACTAGAACATATTTGAGCATATAGGGTGGGATCTCATCGCATTATGACTTGATAATTGTCATTCACCATATTTTCCATCATAAGGAACACATATCTTGGGGTAACAACCCCTCCTCTCATTATTGAGATAATCATTATCTCATATAAGGCAATAAGCCATTGTTAGGTTGGAGGACCATTTACCTCCTCTTTCAATGATGCCAACATCACATATGCCTCACAAGGCCCATTCAAACATATCATAAGAAACATAGCTCATACTTGGCTATGCTTAGAAACTGGTGTTACCTACATGGTTAGGACTTGTAACAAGGAGAGCAATACATCATTAATACTACCATCTTATAAGATTCATGCCATTCACATTGCATCATTAGGGTTAGGGTTTCTACTAATCAATTAGGGTTTACAAGGTTGGATCAACAACCACCCTTAGATCATTACTTCCAATATCACTAGAAGGTATGTCATGAAATAAACATTATAAAAAACGACACTCCTTATTATTCACACCACCACCTCATAGGGTATCACATCATGTCATGTAACCCTATCATCAACATGAGGTAACATAACCACCGTCACAAGGTTTCGGTTGAGTCTATCATATAAGGTATCAGTTAGCATTTGCCATAGGGTGTCAACTTGTCATCATCACAGCATGTCAACTACCACTATGCAAGGCACAAGGGATAACCTAATAATGGTCTGTCGGTTTACCACTTCTTGGGAGTGTGACAGTCAACACCAACTAAGGGTGTGATGGGAAACACCACCCTAAGGTGTGACGGCCAACACCACTTAAAGGTGTTGGGCAACCAAAGCATGTCGATCAACGATAGGTATATTAGTTGTTAGGGTTAGGGTTTAGATAGGCATCACGATCAAGGTGTATTGGGCAACACTTCACTAAAGGTGTGTTGGCCTCCACTCAACTAGGGCATCACGATTTTAGCCCTCAAAACAGACCAACTCCCACAAGGCACTCCCTTAGCCATGACAGGCTAACACCTTAAAGGCATATTAGTTTGAGAAACACCTTATCTGCTCAGGTACTTCAAGAGCATGACGGCTAACACCCTCTATGCATATCAGTTTAGCCATCACATATCAGTTTAGTAACCATAAGCCAAGACAAGTTAACATTCTCAACACATGTCGACCTAAGCATCCACAAGGAATGTCGACCCAGGCATCTCCAAGTCATGACGACTTGCCACATGGTGTCAGTTGATGCACTACAAGGCATGATGACCTGCCCTCAACATGGTGCATGTGTGTGTGGACTTGTTGTCTTCAACCTTAGAAAGGTCGGCCACTAGTCCATCTACTAACATAGCAAGAAGGTGCAAGACATGAAAAGCAAACCAATGAGATTCCACCATCAAAATAGTTCTAAGACCATTAACAACTGCTAGCAAAAAAGAGATGACCGATCTCAAGATGAAGAACAAGCATAAGCATGTGAAGAGTGAAAATAACAAAGGAGGTTAAGAGTTATATAACACACCTCAAAGATCACCACCAAGATCCAAACTCCAAGGTCAAGCTTCAAGCTCATGAGCTCAAGGTAGAATATGATCCTCCAAACTTGGTCACCACCACACCTCCAAGGAAGAAGATGATATTGAGGTTAAGATGGTTCAAGATGGAAGGAAGGTATCCAAGATCCATGACCGAGAAGAATAAGCAAAGAGAGCTAGGAAACATAGCTTACCAAGGTAGAAGATGAAGGATGATCAAAGAACACCACAACTTGGAACTCGTCCACCAAGCTCGAAGAGAGACTCTCTATCTCCTTAAGCTTCTCAAGGTCGTCCATCAAGAAGGAGAGAAAGCAAAGATGGTCAAAAGGATCCTCTTGCATGGAGATAAAGGAGATTATATACAATAGGGATGAGAGAGAGAGATCATGGAAGATGTGTCATCACCTTAGGAGCTTAGGTGCCACTTGTTCATGAAAAGGAGCCACACACACAACATCATGCAATACATGGTGATAAGGTCTAGGAAAGGTCTCGCCCTCTTGGTCTCCTACCAAGGCCATGCCCGATAACAAATCTCCACACATCCATAGACCGATAGAGTACAACTCTACACACCCCAGAAACTAATAGAGATCAACCCTACACACTCACAAACCGATAGGGTTCAACCCAACACACTCACAAATTGATACACAACCCCTCCAAGGCTCTCTAACTCGAGACCACACATCTAGGTGCAAGACACACCTCACACATGTGTCTAAAACATCACAAAGGATGTCACTACACAACCAAGACCCAAACAAGGTGCCCACCTCTCTCTCTCTCTCCTCTAGATGATGCCAAGAGAGAGAAGGAACACTCAAGAGGTGCCAAACATGCACATCAACCCTACTCTGGGTGAATTGCAAATTGCACCAAAGCCTCACCACAAAACACAAGCATCATCCAAACAAGCTCAAACAAGACACTTCAAGCTTCCAACATGCCCTAATTACATCTCAAATGATTAGAGCAAGGTGCTAAGCAACATACGATGGCAAAACAAATAGGGTTATCCCAAAACATGGGTGAGGGTCCTTACAAACACCCATTTTATACTTTTTACAACAATGACTTTTTTTAATTAATGTTATTTTAATCACTACTCTATGGATACATCAATGTTTATTTTACATATATGCTTGATTGGATATCTTGTATGCATGTCTTATGCTCCTTGTACATATTTAGAAGGTGTAGATTGAAGTAAGGAGATGTTTTCATAGCTTTGTTTCCCTAACCATGGGAGTGACTTAAATTGAAGGGAATTTCAAGGTTCTTGGTGGTTCAATTTTGGGTATCTGTACGAGGATATTGTATAAGGGTAGAACTATTCTACACTACCATGAGGGTTGTAGAACTCAAACCTCCCTTTGTGATTTTACTAGTTGTGAATTTGTTTTTATTTCATGGCATGATATGGTAGTGAAATCATGTCTTTAAGAATCCTTAATCCAATTTGATCCTTAATACAAGTGATCTCTATCTTAGTTTTTTTCTTCTAAATTATTTAATTAACATAACAAAACCCCTCATGCTAAAACGATCTAGATTGTTGAAGTTCATCGATCTTGAGTTTAGCTATACCTTGCTTCTTGGAGGATCTTGAATATACTACATTCACATGTATACATGTGTGGTAGTGCTCAAGTTATAAATTTAAGATTTGTGCACACAAATAATAGGTGTTACATGAAGAAAAATTGAATTAACAATCAAGATATGAATTAGTAAGGGCGGAAACATACGAGTTGATCCAATGACCATACAACATGGTTACGCTTACATTTAACTTTAGAGACATGTTTACATGACTCGACCATAATTACCAAGTGAACTTATGCTATATAATTTCTTAGAATGTTCACAAAATCATTATTTCAAATCATCACAATTGTAAGGGTCTTGTCGATTTGGCATATTTAAACATACCAAATCTAGGACAAAAGAATAGAGACTTATGAGTATATTCCATAGAAACATGTGGCTAGTCCATTGAGCCAAGCATGATAGTGGGTCCAACTCAAATGTTACATTTTTCAAATGTAAACTTAGGAGGGTGTTTACTAACATGTATAGAGGAAATATACTTTTGAATATATTGTTACCTATCATATAAAATATGAATAGGCACTTGTATATGTATGTGGATTATGCCAAAATAGATATAAAATTAAATAATGATAATATTATTAATAATTGTAAACATAGGGGGTATTTGCAATTTTATTAGATGACAAATTTAGAAGTATAATTTATGCATCTAGTTTATGTATACGCTTATAAAAACCTAAGATGTTGTTTCTATGCAAACTTAAAAACTATCATATCTTAGAAGATGAAACATGGTGGCCTAGGATTATAATCAATGAGAGAATAGAGAAAGATTACATGTAGTAAAAACATAGTTTGCATGATTACCTACAATAAGAAACATAGTGGACTGGGATTAAAATCAATGAGAGAATGGAACCTAGAAATGATTGCCAAACATGCATGGGATATAAGCAGGAAAAGAAACTTGTTATGGTGTTATGGCAATAAAATCAAAGTACAACAACTTTCTGAGTGGAAACATCTCCTACATATCTAGACTAGGTAGAGAAACTTTACAATGCAAGGATTTCATCAATGCAATGCCTATGATGATCCCAATGAATGGGGAAGAAATCAACATGTGGATGGATAGGTGGTGGTGAAATGACCAAACCCTACAAAACTTGACCACTAAACCCATCCCCTAAGCTAATTGACTTATAAGTATCTAGTTTGGTCGACTTCGACAACAAATGGGACAACGAATTCCTTGAAAATTAGCTTCTAAAAGAGACTATAAACATAATTACCAAGATTGCTATCCCTAGCATCTCATGCAGAAGGGACATCAATGCATGGTGTCATACTAAGTCTGATCTTTTCTCCACCAAAAGTGCCTATGAAACCTTCTACATTGAGAAAGAGATCAGGAGTCCAGGCCAGTGGGATCTGATATGCCATTCCCGAGTTGCATCGAGGGTCAAACTCTTCATGTGGCTGGTCAGACACAATGCCATTTTAACAAACTCTCAAAGAGTTGTAATACATACGACTACTAATAAAGTATGTCCAAGGTGTAAAGATCCGGAGGAATCAAGCACGCATGCCCTATAAGACTACCCACAGGTTACGCCCGTTTAGAAAGGGCTCATTGAACGAAGGAAATGGAGCAACTTCTTCTCTTAATGTGACATGTGGAATTGGATGGTCTCAAATATGAGCTCAAATAATGGATAGAAGCAAACCTTCATGTTGGATTGTTGGCACATATGGAATAATAGGAATCAGGAAATCTTTGAAAACATCAAGAAACCGGTCACCCACTAAATACAATGCATCAAGAAGGAAGTGGCACTATCGAGTGTAGCTTGGTTTGAGTTGAATAAGGCTACTGGCACAAACTGCAACCATTTCTGGATGAAACTGCCTGATGGATATCTCAAGTTTTGTTGGTATGGTATGCCTAGAGAGCCGATCATATGATGATTTTGATGAGGCATTAGATACTTGATTTGATAACAATAAAGGTAATTCCATCTATTATGTTGGTCTCAATCATGGGATGATGAAACATACATGATAGATGTCTAAAGAATGATGTGACTTGATGACATATGTCTTCAGGTTAAGGACCTGAACAATGAGATCATATGTATGTTAAGAGTACATACATTCTTGTTATATCCCTAGTCAGATGTCATTGTGGAAGCAAAATAGACAACAACAATACATAAGACTAGAGTGTGTATTGAATGATGATAGAGTCTCATTAGTTATGATATATGATATCAAGTCAAGCACACAGATATATGTTAGAGAACAATATATCGGACAGACCCACCGTGAGATTGATACATGGATACCATGGAATGGTAGTCACAATCATGTCTCATAGTGATAGTGATAGTGGTTCTTAGACCTAAAATCACTACACTCATCACATGTCATTCGGTACACTTTGACATCATCAAACACATTCCTAAAGCACGTGTATTATAAAGGTGATGATTGGGTGACTTTGACACACGGGGTTTTGACTGTGAGTGATAAGCAGTCTGCTCAAAGGTCAAGGAACATGGATTGAATGTTGAAGAGGATGACGTTCCATGCCTCGAGTTCAATCCAGATGGTCAGTGATAAAGGAACTATACGATCATGGTAACACTAATCATAGATTGTAGGTTGAAAGTTGTTCTCCAACTTTCCTTTTCACTTGGGTAGCACTGATGTGTGACTAGGCACCACTCTTTGCTTGTGAAGTCATAAGTGAGTTATGGATTTTCACTGCCAACGTGAAATGGGACCTATAGGGTCACACATATAGGATTAACCTAGACGAGGAGTTTATCCATGAATGATGTTTAGATTGATTACTAAAGTGTTTAGGCACTCAATTAAACATTCAATCAATAGACTTGACTCAGAATCATCAAGTTCAAGTGTTGAACCAATTAATTAGAGTGTCAGATTGATTGAGAACTGCATTGACTGAATTTTGCACAAACTAGACCACCAACCGACTGGTTCACTGGGTGAACCGATCGGCTCATGGTCAGTGAGACGAACATTTCACTCTAGTGAACCGATCGGTTCACATGGACCAACCGAGCAGGTGTTGGGTTTCCCGATTTGCGAGAAAAGGTTTTCATTTCACTTATTCAATTTGATTGGGACAAGAATTAATCTTTGTATTAATTAGAAAGGAATAAGGAAAGTCAATTGTGGGCAAGTCTGGGAAGTGAAATGATCGGTTCACACTCCCAACTGACCGGTTCAAAAGTGAACCGATCGGCACACTTGCCTAAATGACCGGTTGAGTTGTGAAATGACCGGTTCATCTGCCGTAGTGTAATCAATTCATGGAAATTTTGGACCCTTCTACTCCTGCACAGACTGGAAACCCTGACCCTGCCCTCTACTATAAATAGAGGGATACATGGGGCTTCTCAAAACACACAACTCAAAACATCAATTGCTCTACAAAGTTGTTGTCCTCTTTGGTTGTGGTAACCGAGAGAGCCCAAGCAAGTGCTACCTGACTGGGGAGGCAAAACGAGGGAAAGACAACTACAGGACAACTGATGGTGGGAGAGTGTGTTGGTGACTAGTATATCGATAGAGGGGGATGACTCCTTCTAGTATCCATCAGGACAGGACGACTAGAGTTCTCGGTGGTCCATGTGAACTATCTATAGAGGCGGGAGGTTTTTTCCACTCAGGAGGATGACGATCAACCATAGTACAGGAGCTACACAAACACTGTTGAATACTAGGTGGTTGAAGACCACACTAGTTGCGAGGTATTGTCATTGAGCAAGCCTCGGGACCATGTACACCTCACTGAAACCATCTTTCCTATTTCATAGTTGTTGATGCGATGTGCTGGTTATGGGTTTGTGGTGAGAAATTTTTTGTTTCCGCTGCCTGTTCCGTCCCACAAAACCTAACAAGTTTAACATAGATGTGATTTTCAAAAAGAGTAAAACATGTATTATCGTATTGGGCCGAGACAGTGAAGGAAGTTGGGTTGGAGGTATGGGGAAGATGACAGAATCACAAAGCATGTTGGAAACCAAGATACAAGCTCCATTTCTGGCTCTAAACATGGCATAGGAGCAAAACATCACTCATTTGCATATAGAAACAGACTCATCCCTAGCCAAGGAAGCTATTGAATGTAATATTGTGGAAAATTTAAAATCATTCAGGTGGATTCTAGAAGCTAAACGGAAGATTAGAGGACTTGGTATTGTGTTAGTATCAAACATGAAACCAACAAAGCAGTTGATTTGCTATCTAAACATAATGAAAAAACCTATTGTGGATTCTATCATTATAGAAGGCCACCTAGAGAGTTAGTTGAGTTAATCAACTTTTGATCTTGTAATCGTAGTAGTAATACAAAGTTTTATTATATCGAAAACAAAGTTGAATGTAGTATCTTACATGATTATACTCGCATAAGGAGGGAGAGATGAATAAAAACCTCCTGACTTCACAAAAAAAAAGATGAAAATTATCCAATATTCAACTCAAGAATGTGTGCGTGAAATTTTTTAACCTAAGTCGAAGAATTTGTCACGGTCACTGCATGATTCAAATGGCATATAGGAAATATATATGAATATGGAGTTCCTAGAAAATATCAAGAGAGGGTTCTTCTAACAACCATAAAGCACTTCACGTTCTATTTTAGATGGTCTTGGACTATATAGTATATTTAATTCCAAAATGAAAATCATTTAGAGGAATAAAGAAGAAGGATTTATCTTTGGAGAAATGTTAATCTAAAATATCAAATGGTTAAAATATAGTGAAACAACCACATGTTTATCTTTCTTAGTCTTGATTAAGAGTTCAAACCTATAAAAAAATGGAAGAATAATAGTTGTAAATAGAATTAAGGGAGTCAATTTGGAACGATTTTTTTTTCAAAGGATGTGCATTAGAAAATATGATTGAGTTAACTTTTATAGGAAAAGAGTATTTCTCATTCAATCAGAAAGATCATGGTGTGCATACATGATGGCCACATCGCCAACATTTTCTTTAAAAGATTTTTCCACCATGGATGGCGTCTAAAAGAAATACTCTCAAAATTGTTGGCCATGGTGAACATCTCATGAGCTATGGTATACAAATAGTTTCAACAATTTTCCTTTCTATTAGTAATCGTGATAATCTCCATTGAATCAATTATGTCTATCAAATTTGTGCTTTGTTGGATTTGGCATTCAGAATTCTCCATCTTAGTACTTCTTCTCCAATGCATCCTATAATCAAAGTCAATGGCGCCACAGTTTAGCATGTCTAAAAATTCTTACTATCAACATTATACAATAATGCCCACATATGTGTGGCTCTATCACTCCACCAAGAAATGCTAATGTCGAGTTTCATGTGGTTGTAGGGTGGTATATATATGACCCTGAACCTAGTTTGACCTTAATTGAGATTTGTTTATCCTAATTGCATTATTTATTTGGATTATTATGTATTTATTATGATTTATTTAAATGTTTAAAAGAATGCCTTTTCATAATTCCATATATGTTTTAAAGGATGGTAAGAACCAATATTCATATTTTGGATGTGTAAAATTTTAGAATATTTCACACTTTTAAAAATGTACCTTTATACTTGCATTCATTTATGGGTTGAATGATGTAAGGAAAGCTATATTTAAACTTTAGGGGGGCCTTGAGAGGGCCACTTTAGACTAAGTCCATGGAGCAATGAGGGTGCATTGGGCCAGAGAGGTTGCCTTATGCATGCACAAGACCAAGGTGTGCGATGATCGGGCCATGATCTAGGCGATGTGTATTGCTGGGGGGAAATGCAACTACTTTGGGCCGTGAGGTCCCTAGTGCATGTTTTGGAAAGGTTGATGTGTGTTCTTGGTGATCAAAGTGCTTTTGGCTACCTTTTTGGGTCACTTTGGCTGATGGGTGAGCCTAAAGTGAGATGTTTATGGGAGGAAATGCAATTTTGTCTTCCCTTGGCATATACATATACAATCATCTTTTTTCAGTGGCTCATTTATATCATTGTAAAGTTTGATAATGCTTCTATAACTAGGTGAGGATGATATTAAGCGAGGAGTTGGTGCATGTTGGTGTTTTGGATTGATTTTTGAATATCAACATCTAGAATCATCTTTATAAGCTAGCTTATCATGAAATCATGTGACTTCTTCCTATATTTTTCATCTTCTTTTGTTGTTTCTTGTCTCTTCTACTCTCTTGAATGGGCTTAATGTAGCTCCATGGTGGAATCCCCTCTTTTTCCTAAAAATCTCTCCTTTTTCCCTTCTTTGCCATAGTTGAAGCTAGAACTTGAAATGTGGACATTTTCCGAGGTTGTTTGGAGGATCTTGGAGTTAAAGTTTGTTCATGAACTCATTGAAGATTGTGATATTCATATATGGTGAGAAATTTAAACTCTATCTAGTAATATTTATGTGTAATTACTACATGCAATCACTAAGTCTCACTAATACATTTTCCAAAGGATATGTGCATGATTCTTATGGAGTTTCTTAGCTATATATTGGGGAAATTTGGGTTTATCACCCTTATTACTGTTATATGATATTATAAAACAAAAATGAAGAACCTATTTAAAGCCATATTGTTTATAAATTTTGAGCTAAATATGCATCTTGCCCTAAAATCTCTATCTAGGCTTTTTTTTTACTTTTGTCAAAATAGAGTGCATACAATGAAATTTTTGGATTAAATTTTGCTTGGTGATTCTTTTTTTTGTGACTGTGATAACCCACTCTGGGCGAACCCGACATGGAAACTCTCGAGGCATATAGGGTGTGGTCTGGTCACCCCCTCTAGTGCCAAATCAATGCTTGTTGTTCACAGAGTGCCTTCAGTTTGGTTCGAACCCAAGTCCTTCATTGGGCCTTATCGAACTCTTACCAACTCGGGCTACTCTGGATGGTCTTCTTGGTGATTCCTTACAATTACAAGTAATGACTGATAGAAATTTATTTTTTCTTATATGATTTTGTGATATGACCTTTGTATGTCCAAAAATGGTGAAATGGGCTATGTATGTGCGTTTTGAACTTGAACATGGATTGTAACACTTCTAATACTTGAACGGTATCATATAACAGTGATACATTATGATTTCTACCTTTCATGCTTCATGAAATATGAGTGTGTAACATACTTAATAGGTAGTGTCGATTGACCATATAACTTCCTTAGTGCTCATAAGTTGGAGAAGCAAATTGTCTATTTGTCACAGAACCCATTTATTACCATAATCCAAACTCTAAATATTACTACTAAGTCAAAGGGGAATGGACCCAAGCATCTATCCATAGCACGGTACTATCAAATTGTGAATGCATAATCATAAAATCTTGGCATAAATGAACAAATAACAAGATGATAAAACCAACATAATTTCAACATTTAGCAAGATATATTAAGCAATGCCCTTCATTACATAGTTTCAATTACACACTTGAGAGTCAAATTATATAAGTCTGATCATGTACACTAGCTAATATCTTACAATAAGTACAATGTGAACACTTGATCAAAAGCCCACTTCTCCCAAGTTATCTATGAACCTAAAACATATAATAAACAAGCTGGTAAACACACAATGTGTTGAGTATAGGGTAGAAAGATACATATATCTAAGGTTTCCATAACCTTAAAAAGATTTGTAGAAGTGAACAAAAAAGATTAAAAGAGTCAAGTACTTCACAAAGTGAACACCCATATTTTATTCATTTTACTCCATTATACCAACAATATCACATATCATAAGATCTTTGACCAACTTCCCATCTAAAGGGGTCTGTGAGGTTGCTTGAGACTCAAAGCCATTAGCTAATCCTATTTATCAGTATGGTTTGCGATAGTTGAGAACTAGAGTAGAACACCTATCCTTGTATCCTTTCCCTAATAATAGTGGCATTTGCACAATGTTTGTATAATGGATATATATATATATATATATATATATATATATATATAATGTGTTCAAATTACAAAATTGAGACAAAACATTGAGTACAATACTACAATACTACATGGCAATATATGCAAGTAAACAAGCATACCTACTATCATTGAACCGTTTGTTACCCACATTCTCACTCATAATGGTAAGAAAGCTGAAGGTGGGAGGACTTAGGCATCTATGTGTATAATGGATCACATAACATATGCATGAATAAATCCACAAACAACAAGTAAGGTATGATACAACAAAGCATAAAAGAATACTAAATTAATACCTGACATAAGATCATAGATCCCATATATCAACCGTGTGTATTGCATTTGCATGTCATTATATATTATCCGAGTAAGAGAAGATTATCATATGTGTGGAAGCAACAATCGCCATAAGAGATTCATAGTTTACATGTTACCTAAAATCCTAACATGGGTACACGTAAGCACAACTATGTTGAGTATGCGATATAAATATATAAAATTGTATGTTTAAGAGAAATATATTGCTTGGAAAAAGCATAATATCATAAGGCCTTTGACCAGCTTCTCAAAGGAAGGGGACCGTGAGAGATATTTAAGCCAAAGATAAATATGTACCATGTTTCGATGTGAGGGACTATAAGACTAAACATCAAGAGTTAACCCTATTCATGAGGGACCTCAAGGCCATTGCCAAGATCTAACCCTTTTATCAACATGGTCTTCTACAACTTGACAAATCAAGTAGGACACCCATTCTTGTGTCCTTATCCCAAGTATATAGGAAGCTGCACAAAGTTGTATACTGGACGTCTATTTATGTTTTTAAGTTTGTTCAACATATAATATTCAAGACCAAACCATATTAGTCATAGGAAGCATGTAGCTCAAATAAGTATATAAACCCAATCATTTATATGTCATGCATACATGCAATTTTCAATACCACTAGTCTGGCCAATAGGAGGATAAATTGTACCTTGATTATGAGCATTGATTACATAACTTGATTAGAGATAGATGGCTTGGATCTTTGGAAAGAGTCCCTTAAAAATGACTTGAGATTACAAACAAGGGTGATATGACTAACATCAATAAGATCTAGGTTGTCTTAAAAATATTCATCAGGATATTGCACTTAATCTAAGTTCCATTTTTCAATGATTGATTTTGACATCTCTATTGTTTATGCATTATTCATCATCAAGTTACATACTACCTCATATATAATTTTGGATTAGGGTGAAAAATTCTAGAAAGATAAGGGATTTCAAACTTAGGTTTTCATCATCTTAATAAGGAAATCCTAAGATTTGAATAATATTAAGGGCTTATACATCATAACATCAATTTACGTCATATTGAGTCATTTGCATTCAAGATAGTCAACACTAGAGTATTAGAGAGATCAATCTTGATTTAGTGTCAAAAATATCAAAATGTTACTCATTTTAAGGCATCAAATAGCATACATCAACGTTAGGGCACGTCTTCTACAAGGATAGATATCAAAATTTATCAACATGCAGATAAGGTCATATTTAGTGTCTTGTCTAGGTCACTTAGTCATAATATCGAACAAGATTGCATCATATTATGTTTCGTGTCACAAGTTGTCACAAGGACCGATTTAAAGGACAAGATATGGTTTTGATGATATTTTATCCATGTGTCACAAGGTACAAATAATCAAACGACAAGTCCATAAATATCACATATTTCATGGTCCATTTCATACATTAGGGTCATTAATAGGACAAATCATGATCAAGTTCAATTCATGTAGAACAAGATAGAATATGTTACTGACTAGGGTCATAACAATCAAGAGGGTTCATGACACGATAATGATTTGACATAAAAATAATTGAATATAATAAAAGTCATCAAAATGAGATTATTTTAGATGTTAGAAGAGATACATGTGGAATTTGGTCACAAAACTGATTCCATTAGCTAGATCTTGTTCTCTAGATCAAATTTCATAAATAATATATCCCATATGGCCAGCCTTAGGAGTTATTTTATATGATTTTTGCAAGATGTAACTAAGTCTATGGTCTTTGTTTACTAGTCAACAACGAGAAATGAGAGAGAGGGAGGCGTGAGAGAAGAAACTAGATGGTGATCTTGGCCATTCCCTTGGGATCCAATGGTGGGTGTGGAAGCCGCCTTTGCCCCTCTCGCCCACACGAGTTGTGCACAGTCCACCAACAACCATGCTAGTGAGGTTGCCGGAGCGTAGTGGCACATGTGAGATGGACACCCTTGAGAGTCAGCAAGATGCCATCCAAGCCCGCCTCGGCCTCACAAACTCAAAAGGGGCCTCATCTACCACTGGGGTGGAGCAAGGTGTAAATCATTAAAGCTTTTCATGATGGCACTGCCGACGAGCTCCAAGAAATAAGAAGGATGACTGGAGTGAGGTACTGATAACACTCTATTTTACGTACTTTCTGTATATATTTTACACCACTTTTAGTATATTTTTTGTTAGCTTTTCACATAAATTTTCTATCTTTTTGACTAAAGCCTCACTTACATGGTTTCAGGAACATTCACAACCCAGGTCGCGGTTCAGGGGCCGCGACTGAGGTCCACTTATATCTCAACCGCAATCGTGGTTCCAGAGCTCTCTAGAGATCGCGATCATCATGCATCAAGGAAGGATCACAAATAGTTTATAGACCACAGTCATCACTTAACCACGACCTCAAGGATGGTCACAATCAGAACATGCGCCTCAAAGATAGACCAGTGGTTGCGGTGTGGATACAGACTACAATCAAGAAAGACCGCGATCAAGAAAGAACGCGGTCAACGTGATAACTACGATTACTAACGAGCTCTTGCAAACCGCGACCGGGTGGGAAGAACTCGACCTCGACCGTGGTTATCACCAGGCCATAACCAAGCTCAACCACGGTGAAAGATGAATAAAGCACAGACCACGACCGTGGTCCAGGCTTAAGTCGATGGAATGTGCCTATAAATAGCACACCCACCTGTCTTGTCAAATCTTCAGATCATAGATTGGATCTCGAGGACCACGGAGTCCTGCTGCATTCCAGATTCATCCCAGACCATCCCATCCATCAGTCTTGGATATCCAAAGGCAGAAGCTGAGGAGAGCAAATATTGAAGACCTCTTCTTCGAGAGAAGAAGACCATCCAAACCATCCATGTGATAGATCTGGATCTAAAGAAGTATTGTTTCGTATCATGTCTCTTTCTTTCTAGATCTATCATTCCATCCTGATGTACTTCCCTCCCCTCTTTGTGGGCATCTCATGGATCTATCTTTCTATAACACCGTTATGCTGTCCGCAAGCATGAGAGGCTAAACACCTTAACTTGGGTTGGGAGTAGACACTAAGGCTCTCCCAACATGTGTATTGTCTCTTTCTGTTGAATATACATATTTTTACCAAGATTATCTCCATCCACCTATTTTAATGCTTCACTTGTATGATTGGCTACCATCTTGTGATGTTTGATTGGTGATATCTCGAGAGAGTAATATCACTTTTATCATGTGTCATGGAGTAGTATGAATTTATGAGAGTGTTGGAATGCTAAGGCTTTAAAACCATATGTTCTGTTGTGAGGTTTATGTGTGGTCACCTCGAGAGAGGGATTACCCTTAGACTTAGATCTTTCCTCATCTTGAGAGAGAGTGGAATGGACACTTTTGATGGTTGCTTGTAATCTTGGTAAGAGTATGCAAGAGACAGATGATGTTGCATGTTGATGAGATGCTTTAGTAGGTGAACCCCAACATGGGTTTCCTCCCATATACTTGTTTCATCCTATATCTTTTGTTCTTGTTGTTCTTGTTTCTTTTAAACTACTTTAGTTTGCATGCCACCGTTCCTTAGGGAAAACCTTTTATATACCCCCTTCGACTGGAGTATACGAGTGCTAGATTCCGTGTACTTAACACTACCAACCTTGTCCCTGTGTTCGAACCTGATCGCTACATCCGACCCCGTTTATTGTTGTGGGGGCCTGAGAGTCGGGTTATCTCTTTAAAAGTCTGACTACTCTGAATCCACTCCTTTTGGACGTGCGATTTAGGCTAGTCAAATTTTTGGCACCGTTGCCAAGGAGAATGAAAAATGGCACTATTAAGAACCTGAGTCCACTTACTATACTCTTGTGCCTCAAGCTTAGCAATAAGCTTGACATCACAGTTACTTTAAGTTTGCTAACCTGAGTTTGTGTAGAATAGTTCGTTTGGACCAGTTCAGTTTTCTAACTTGACTATACGGTCTATTCAGGCACCCAGGCAGAAGCAACTCATCTGACTTTACTCCTTTTCGCCATGCCGCCTTGTGTGGACGTTATCCTCTCAGGAGACGAGTGGAATGTGAGGAATGCACACAACCCACCTCCTCTAAGAACAAATGAAGATAGAGATGCCTGTTACAATGATGGTTGTCGGTATGAAGAACAAGAAGAAGAGTGAGAAGAGCAACATGAAGATGATCGTCGTGAGGAAGATGGTCACTACGAGGAACGACGCCATCACTACAGGCACAGAAGAAACCATGAAAACCATGAGCACAACCGTAGGAACAGTGATAGCGAGGATGATGAGGAAGGGAAGACCCTTCGTGAGTTGGCAGCGACAAGGGCCAACAAGTCAAGATGTCTGATCGTTGTACTGAACTTCAACGCAACAAGCTTTGAACTAAAACTAGCTGTCATATCTATGATTTAGAACAAACCTTTCCACAGGAATCCAAGAGAGAATCCGTACCACCATCTTGATACTTTCAAGAACATATGTAATACCATTAAGATGAGGGGTGTCCCATAAGAAGTGATCTACTACAAGGGTTTTAATTTCTCTTTGGAAGACAAGGATCTCTCTTGGTATCTAAATCTCCCCCACCAGTCTGTAGATGGGTAGAGACCCCTTGCGGATGCCTTTGTCACCAAGTTTTATCCTATCGAAAGGACCATCCGTAACATGCAGAAGATCACCTCTTTTGCACAAAAGCCAGGGGAGAACCTGCACGAGGCGTGGGAATGTTATCAAGAATACCTGAGAGACTTCCCACACCACAACTATCGTAAGGGGTTCCTTGTAACTGCTTTCTATAATGGGCTGACCCACACAGAGAGGACTTATCTGAATGCTTCCACATGCAGTGACTTCTTGGGGAAAAAGCCAAATAGAACTATGAAGATTATAGAGAACATGGATGCACTCCAAGTAGGAGTTGACTATGAAAGGAATGATAGAGGCACGTCAAAGAATATTGGTTTTGAAGGACCATCATTAGAGGCCAAAGCCTTAGAAACTATAACCACCCAAATCCAGAAGATAGCGATTGATGTTAAAAAACTGAAGGACACTGGAGGAAAAGGAAAGAAATACACCAAGAAGGTGATGAAGTGTGTCACCTATGGTGAAGGAGGACATGGAGTTGATAACTGCATTTACACTATACCTGAAGAAAGTGAAGATAGTGAAAGAGAAGAAGAGTCGACACAGACTATTTCCTATGCAAACTTCAAGAGGCCAGATCACCATGGTTTTAGCTATGGGAATAAGGATGTGGCCGAGAATTCACACCAACTAGGAAATTCACAAAAGCCACTGCCAGGATTTGAGAAGAGGAGCGGACAAGTGTCGTATACTCGAACAACCAATTACCAGACGAATAAGAATAACTATTCAGCGTAAGGCAGAAACCAAACTTGTCAAGGAGCAGGACCCAATCAAGGGTCGAGTCAAGGCCAAGGTCAAGGACAAGGTCAGGCAAGAGATAACAACCAACCTGATTTGGTGACTCAACTGTTCGATTTTTCCAAGAGGTAGGCTACCGTGAATGACCAGCTAGCACAAAGTGCCCTAGCCAACTCTGGAATCCTGACTACGATGCAAGTCCAAATGGCAGATATGCAAACACATCAATGCCAGATAGACCAACAACTCGCACAATTGCCTGAGCTAGTAAAGAAACCTTCAAGAAAGATCCCATCAAACACCGAGACTGCAAAAATGGAAATCCTCTGATCAGGGAGAACTTTGATCAATTTTGGAATAGGAAACGACAAAGAAGAAGAAAAAATTGAAGAACTACAACAGGAGAAGGAAGCTTCTTTTGAGAAGTTTGTTGACAAGGAGGGGCTTACTAAAGAAGATCGTGAGGAAAGTGGTGGAGCTAAAGAAATCTTTATGAAGAAAAGCCCATATGCATCAAGAATCCCATTTCCATACAAGCTTATCAAGGCCCACCTGAAGAAGAGATATAAAAAGTTCATGGAAGCCGTGAAAAACTCCATATAGATGTCCCATTTCTAGATGCTCTAGAGGAGATGCCAACTTACACTAAGTTTTTCAAGGACCTTATCACAAGGAGAAGGAGAGGAATTCAAGTCAAAATAGTACACCTAGCGAACATGTCCAGTGCGTTTGTTTAAGCTAAACTAACTACAAAGAAGAAAGACCCAAGGGCCTTTAACATCCCCTTTTGGTGTTGGAGACAATGTCAAAAGAAAGGGGCTGGCAGACTTGGGAGCCAGCATAAGTCTAATGCCCTTAAGCCTTGCATAGAGACTTGGATTGACCGACATGGTCAAGACAAGTATGAGAATTGAGCTAGCCGATCATACTTTCAAGAGACCTGTGGGTATAGTGGAAGACGTTCCAATCTGTGTGGGATGGTTCTTCATACCCTATGATATTGTTGTAATAGATAGTGTGGAAGACCCTAAGTGTCCGATAATCTTTGGACAACCTTTTCTAGCCACTGGAAGAGCCCTGATAGACATCATAGAAGACATGATAACCCTCCGAGTTGGGAGTGACCACATCGACTTTAAGGTAAAGAATGTTATGAAAGGGCCAACTCTTTCTGAGTTAGTCTACTTCATGGTTAGCTACAACCAGTATTGTGAAGAAATTCAAGAAGAGAAAGCCATTGTGGACCCGCTCATGAGAGCCCTGAATAACCTGAATCCTTTGACAGAAGACCTTGAAGTGGTCAAAATTCTAGACTACCTTAACCAAGGTGAAGAGAGTCTTAGTGATGAAGAAGAGTTAATAGAAACAGTGATGTATGCTTCTTTGGAACCATCAACCGAAGAGTTTGAAATTTCGAAGCCAAAGCCAGAACTGAAGCCATTACCGGAAGGGCTGAAGTATGAGTTCCTAGATGACGAAGGGAGGAACCCATTCATCATCAACGCTAACCTCACCAAGGAACAATAGGAAAGACTGCTGGAAGAATTCAAGGAGCACAGAGGAGCAATTGGATATTCCATAGAGGACATCAAGGGACTAAACATGGCCTTGTGCATGCACAGAATTAACCTAGAATCGGAGAGACCTTAGGTACAACCCCAAAGGAAATTGAACCAAATGCTGAAGGAAGTTGTCAAAAAGGAGATATTAAAACTACATGATGCGGGAATCATCTACCCAATAAGCGATAGCAACTGGGTAAGCCCCATTCATGTAGTACCCAAGAAAGGTGGAATGACTGTGGTGAAGGGAAATAATGATGATGAAGTCACCACGAGAACAGTCACAAGATGGCGAATGTGCATTGACTATAGAAAGCTGAATTCAACAACAAAGAAAGACCACTTCCCCTTACCATTTATTAATCAAGTCCTAGAAAGACTTGCCCACCATGATTACTTCTGCTTTTTAGATGGCTATTCTGGATTTTATCAAGTCCCAATCCACCCTGATGATCAGGAAAAGACGACGTTCACATGCATCTATGGAATGTACGCCTTTAGACGGATGCCTTTCGGCCTATGCAGTGCTCCAACAACGTTCCAGCGTTGCATGATTTCCATGTGCTCAGACTTTCTAGAAGACATAGTCGAAGTATTTATGGATGACTTCTCGATCTATGGAACCGACTTCAACGCCTGCCTGAGAAATTTATCTTTAGTTTTGCAATGATGTGAAGAGAAGCATCTCGTTCTGAACTGGGAAAAATTCCACTTTATGGTTCAAAGTGGCATTGTCCTAGGACACAAGATTTCCAAGAAAGGTACTGAGGTGGATCTTAGCAAGATTGGGGCCATCTCCAAACTTCCACCAACAAAGTCCGTGACAAGAGTGAGGAGTTTCCTGGGTCATGCTGGGTATTACAAAAGATTCATCAAAGACTTCTCAAAAATAACAAAGCCGCTTTTGAATCTACTGATTAAAGACATGTTTGAGTTTGATGATAAGTGTTTAAAAGATTTCGAGACCCTAAAAGAGGCATTGACCTCTGCACCAATTCTGCAGGCTCAAGATTGGAAGATACCATTTGAAATAATGTGTGACGCAAGTAACTATGCCATAGGTGCAGTCCTAGGGTAAAAGAAAGATCAGAAGCACCATGTAACATGTTATGCCATTCATACGCTGGACGAAGCCCAAGTGAACTACACTAATACCGAGAAGGAGATGTTGGTGATTGTCATTGCATTCGACAAATTCAGATCATATCTTATAGGGGCCAAGGTAAAGGTCTATACTGACCGTGGGGCCATACACTATCTGATACAAAAGAAGGACACAAAGCCAAGATTGCTGAGGTGGGATCTACTACTGCAAGAGTTTGACCATAAGATAATTGATAAGAAAGGAAAAGAAAATGTGGTCGCAGATCACCTGTCCAAAATAGTTTGCGATGAGGAAAATAAGTTGCCCGTAAATGAAAACTATGCTGATGAAGCTCTGTTAATGGTTCAATCCGATGAGCCAAGTCTGCCGTGGTTCGTAGATATCTGTAACTATCTGGCTTGTGGCCAGTTGCTGTCGAATATAACCTACAATAAGAAAAAGAAGCTTTTCTCTGATGTCAAAAACTATTATTGGGACGACCCACTTCTATTTAAGAGATGTTCTGACAATTTGTATAGAAGATATATACCAGAGGAGGAAGTCTCATTGATCTTGAGAGAATGCCACTCTTCATTGTATGGAGGGCATCATAGTGGGGAAAGAACAGCTAAAAAAGTGCTTCAATCAGGGTTTTACTAGCCCTCCATGTTCAAAGATGCAACATCTTTTGTAAAAGCTTGCAAGGAATGCCAACTAACTAGAAATATCAGTAAGAGGAGCGAGATGCCTACGACCGACTGGGTAGAAGTAGAAATATTTGATGTTTGGGGGATAGACTACATGGGTCCTTCCCCCTCATCTATTTGAGAAAACCATTTTCCACACTTCGGAGTGCCTCACACTATGATAAGCGATGGGGGATCACATTTTGGAGAGAAGAAGTTTGAGGCACTACTAAAGAAGTACAAGGTAAAGCACAAAGTTGTTACACCCTATAACCCTCAAACCTCTGGACAAGTAGAGGAATCTAATAGGTAGATTAAGTAGATTCTAGAAAAAATTGTTATCCGCACTCGAAAGGACTGGTCGATGAAGCTTGACGATGCTCACTGGGCCTATAGGACAACTTTTAAGACACCTATAGGCACAACTCCATACATATTAATCTATGGCAAGTCCTACCATTTACCTCTGGAGCTCGAACAAAAGGCCCTTTGGGCGATCAAGTTTCTGAATATGGACCTGGAAAAGACAGGTCAGAAAAGATTTCTGCAGCTACAAGAGCCCGAGGAGCTAAGATTACATGCCTACGAGAACACGATGATCTACTAACAAAGGACTAAGGTGTGGCATGATGCCCACCTAAAGAACAAGGATGTTCATGAAGGATACAAAGTACATATCTTCAATTCTAGCATTGGACTTGATGCATGGGATTTGAGTCACTTTTATAGGCTTATTTTATATCTGTTTTATGCATGTATTTGTCATTTTCTTGATTATATTTGCATAATTCACTATAGTTGGCCTTTAAACTCTTTGCATCAAATTATACTTCTTTTATCATATTTATATGATTTTATATAATCCCCGGACTTATACACATGTTTCGGCACTTTTTCAGGCACTTTTGCATTGTCCAGAGTCGATACTATCGACCCTGGTGTCGGTAGCATCAAAATTTCATCAGAAAGCAACCCCAAAACATGATTTTGGAAGGAAATACCTGTATCATGGTCGATACCATCAACCTGGGGTCGATACTATCGACAGCGTCGAGATCTGGCAATTTTCAGCACTAAAACGGATCGTTTTAATCTGACGGTTGAGCTTTTTCGGAGCCGTAAAGTGGTCCTATGACCTAAGAAGAGCATGGCCGGCCCGAGGGGGATCTCATATTGTGTTGCACAACATCCAAGAAGGAGGGAGAGAGAGAGGAGACAAGATACGAAGGCCGTCAACCGAGCGATCCGGGCACCTCCAATGGGCGATTTTGCTGCCGGAAGACTGCAAAACACACATTTCTCGAGGAGGATCTCCAGGAATACCTTTATATCAGGGGTTACACAAGTTTTCTCCATGTTTCTCATGTTTTTATTCTCTACTCCTATGTATTTTCCATTGTCAACCATGCCGGGCTAATCCCCTTAATCTTTAGGATCGGGAGTAGCCCGGGGAAGCATTGTATGACGTTTTTATCATAGTAATTCATAATTTGTATCATAAATCTGTGGTATGCTTTCGTTTTCTCAATTATATTGTTATGATTAATCACCATAATGATAATATAATGCCTTTAATTACTTTGAAAAAAGAATTAACGGTTAAAAAGAGACGAAATTCACATTAATTAACAAATCCCTTGAACAAGGTGATGTACGGTTAATGGTGGAAACCCAGAGGTCGATTCTAATGCACCTAGTTTAGGGTATAGGTTACTACGACGATGGAACTGACCTAGACTTAGGTAGTGAATTGTACCACGACAGTGGACAATTCTGACTACAGGCCACTACCCAGATTGAGAGATGAACTCGAGTAGCTATATGGAAATTCATACAATGAAAACCCGCAGTGAAACCACAATCCTAAAGATCTCCATTTGAATTGATTAAACTAAACCCTTAATCGATTGCTCTATTTTATTTTATTTTCTTTTATTTTACAAAAACTCTCAAACTCTTCTAATCGGTTTAGCTGATCGCAACCAGTTAGTAGTAGTCTACTAAAATTTATGTTTCCCTGAGTTCGACTCGGGCCTCACAAGGCCTATATTACATTGATACGTATACTTGCGTTCTATGCACGGAAAAATCGTGTCAAGTTTTTGGCGCCGTTGCCGGGGAAACGGTGAATTTTAGCACTACGAGTGCTGTGAGCGGCCACACTAGGCCACTTTTAATTCCTGTAATTTTTTTTTCTTTTCATCTTTTGAACTGAATTGTAAATCTTATTCATTGTTTTAATTATTAGTACTGGTTCATACACTACTATTTGAAATTGTAGGTACTAGTAAAGTAATAATGGGTGATGGAGCGGAAAATGAGGAGCAGACGATCTGGGAAAGGATTAAGGCTTCTTCTTCTTCTGCACAGAAGGGGCCAATCAAGAAACAAGCTATCAACATACCCCGTTACAAGATTGATCCAGGGCTTATTCAGTTGGTCAAATCGCAGGCTTTCCATGGACTTAAAAATGAGGATCCAATGACCCACATCAGCACGTTCGTGGAAAATTGTGATATGATAAAGATTGAAAGGTTCCCGCAAGAGACACTCTACCTGAAACTTTTTCCCAATTCTTTAGCAGGCAATGCTTGGGAATGGCTGCACAATCTGGATGATGAGTACATTGAATCTTGGGATCACATGGTTGAGGTGTTCTTTGAGAGGTTCTTCTCACCTGAAAAGACAAACGATCTAGTGAGGAAGATACACAACTTCAGCCAGTGAGTCGGTGAAACATACTCTGAAACTTGGGAGCGCTTCCAAATCATGCTGAGGAAGTGTCCACATCACGACTTACACAAGGAGAAGCAAGCTAAAATTTTCTACTTCGCCCTAAATGAACATGATAGGAGCAATTTGGACTCAGCAGGTTCTGGTTTCTTTTTGAACAACACAGGCACAAGGTGTTGGGAGATTCTAAGGAACATGTCCAAAAAGCAGTCTTGGGGGTGAGAGAGATGCACCTGAGTAGGTTGGCATTACACATGAAGCAAGGGCCATCAAAGCGCTGAATGACAAATTAGATCTTCTGGCCAAGAAATTACTTGCCAAAGAAGATGCAGAATCCGATGAGGAAGCCCAGGTCAAGTTTATGCAACAACAAGGCTATAGAAACAATGATTATGATTGGAGGAAGGATAGGAAATTCTCATGGAAGGATCCAAACAACTTCCTACAAGATCCAGATGCAAATCCACAACCAAGGGATGAAGATAAAAGCATCGAGTTTCTTAGTCAAGTGGTGCAGCAAAATCAAGAGATAATGAGCATATTGAGAACTTTTTGAGCTTATTCTTGTTAGTAATTGAGTTGCATAACTGAGGAAGTGCTTGGATGAGTCAGCTTCAGGACATGGGGACACAAATGACCATCTTTATTGTCCAAGGAAAAGTGATTGGCAAGGATGTTTGAGCCCGAACCGACCAACTGCTAACGTGACCTTAGACTAAATTTTAAGAGAGAAATCCTTCAGTTACCCTGTACACAGGTCTTTAGAGAGGGACATATGATATTTTTGGAAGGTTCTGTCAATTAGTCTTGTGATATAATCCACCGCAATTTCATTCACACTCCACCATAAGAAATGGGAGCACATTATTGTCTTTCACTTTTTGATTGCATCTCATGTAGATAGGTCTTGCATTATATCTATTTTCACATATTTTTTTTGCATGAAAATGAAAAAAAAAGATAGAGTAGTTATACATGCACATTATCCTTAGGTGCGTGTCATTTAATTGCATAACTATCATTATGTAGTTCCATTTGCATCTTTTGAGCATATTGTACACCATGTATCTTATGTTACTCTGAAAACATTAAAGGTGGTGATCTTGATCCATACCCTCCAAATAGAATGCTTCAAATGTATAATTTATGTAACAAGATGTGAGCCCGACAAATAATTCATTGTCATCTATGAAAATAAGGGATTGAAAAAAAATTGAAGAAAAATTGAAAAAAAGAGAAGAAGAAAAAAAGAATTGAGAAGTAATAAAGAAGAAGAGGGAGAAAGGAACATGTTCTCACCTGAGAACTAAGAAGAATAAGCACGTGGTGTAGTTTTCTTAGATATTCCATCTCACCTTGAGACGGAATGATAGTGCATGCATCATTCCACCAAAAATATAGCATTAGGACATTTTCACTTGCATTTTGCATCATGATAGGTCATTAATTTTTGTATTGCATGATTGACTGTTATGTGCTTCCATCTCTTCTACAACCACCTATCCCATCCACCTGTTGCTCTAATCGATAGGCCACCCATGATATTCTCCTCAATCATTAATATCAGGAGATCTGCTTCCATTTAGATGGTAGTTAGGAAATGAGCAACGTAGAAAGGAGATCACAAGATGCATCAAGTATGAACCAGATGAGTTTATCATATTAACTACTTTAATTGATAGTGTTTCATTGATTGGGGGACGAACATCTTTTACATAGGTCTTTGGTCTCCTGGATGGCAGTTAGTGTTCAGTGGTCAATGAGGGCCAGTTTGTGGAAAGAAAGTGGGGATGATGTAGATTCATTTCATGTATTTATGTCCTGTTGCTGACTAATCTCAACCAGATCCAAAGTTTTGTTGCTCGAGGACGAGCAAGGTTTAAGCTTAGGGGAGTTTGATGCATGGGATTTGAGTCACTTTTATAGGCTTATTTTATATCTATTTTATGCATGTATTTGTCATTTTCTTGATTATATTTGCATAATTCACTATGGTTGGCCTTTAAACTCTTTTTTCATCAAATTATACTTCTTTTATCATATTTATATGATTTTATATAATCCCCAGACTTATACACATGTTTCGGCACTTTTTCAGGCACTTTTGCATTGTCCATAGTCGATACTATCGACCCTGGTGTCGATAGTATCGAAATTTCATCAGAAAGCAACCCCAAAACATGATTTTGGAAGGAAATACCTGTATCATGGTCGATACCATCGACCTGGGGTTGATACTATCGATAGTGTCGGGATCTGGCAATTTTCAGCACTAAAACGGATCGTTTTAATCCGACGGTTGAGCTTTTTCGGAGCTGTAAAGTGGTCCTATGACCTAAGAAGAGCACGGACGGCCCGAGGGGGATCTCATATTGTGTTGCACAACATCCAAGAAGGAGGGAGAGAGAGAGGAGACAAGAGACGAAGGCCGTCAACCGAGCGATCCGGGCACCTCCAACGGGCGATTTTGCTGCCGGAAGACTGCAAAACACACATTTGTCGAGGAGGATCTCCAGGAACACCTTTGTATCAGGGGTTACACGAGTTTTCTCCATGTTTCCCATGTTTTTCTTCTCTACTCCTATGTATTTTCCATTGTCAACCATGCGGGGCTAATCCCCTTAATCTTTAGGACCGGGAGTAGCCCGGGGAAGCATTGTATGACGTTTTTATCATAGTAATTCATAATTTGTCTCCTAAATATGTGGTATGCTTTCATTTTATCAATTATATTATTATGCTTAATCACCATAATGATAATCTAATGCCTTTAATTACTTTGAAAGAAGAATTAACGATTAAAAAGAGATGAAATTCACATTAATTAACAAATCCCTTGAACAAGGTGATGTACGGTTAATGGTGGAAACCCAGAGGTCGATTCTAATGCACCTAGTTTAGGGTATAGGTTACTACGACGGTGGAACCGACCTAGACTTAGGTAGTGAATTGTACCATGACAGTGGACAATTCTGACTACAGGCCACTACCCAGATTGAGAGATGAACTTGAGTAGCTATATGGAAATTCATAGAATGAAAACCCGCGGTGAAACCGCAATCCTAAAGATCTCCATTTGAATTGATTAAACTAAACCCTTAATCGATTGCTCTGTTTTATTTTATTTTCTTTTATTTTACAACAACTCTCAAACTCTTCTAATCGGTTTAGCTGATCGCAACCAGTTAGTAGTAGTCTACTAAAATTCATGTTTCCCTGAGTTCGACTCGGGCCTCACAAGGCCTATATTACATTGATACATATACTTGCGTTCTATGCACGGAAAAATCGTGTCAGGACTCTTCCCGGGGAAGCTTAGAACAATATGGTAAAGCTCATTCTTTGTGGTAATGATCTACCCATCAGGAATGATGGAAATCCAAGGAGAGAAAATTGGAATCTTCAAGGTCAATGGCCACAGGGTAAAAAGATTCTACGAAGATGAAACCTTTGTGAGAAGACCCGATATCAATTTGGAGGAACCAGCTCAGCCAAATGAGGAAAGGAATCAAGAGTTTTCACATCCAAATACAAGGCTCAAGGAGTGAAGATTTATGCAGTCTAGATAATAGACTTTAAAGCAAGCGCTTCTTGGGAGGCAACCCAAGTTTTTACTCTTTTTCTTAAACTTTATTTTCTCTTACTTTTTTGCTTTGTTTAGTTTTATTCCCTTTTAAGTGATGTACATATCCATCTTAGTTTGTGTAGTTGATGATCTACCTAAGGAAACACCCTTTGTTTTGATTTGATCACAGTCTGGACTGTGGTCGCGGTATAGCACTTGCATCACCCAAGACCGCGACCCGCAATACACGCTACCAGACACCTCGACCGTGACCCGAGGTCGTCTTTGATTCAGCAGAGAACCGCTACCGCGGTTGTGCTTCACAGCATACCGTGACCACGATTGTTTCTTATGATCACCGCGACCGTAGTTTTCCACCCTCTTTGATTGTTTGGTCACGGTTACATTAGTATATATGTCCTTAAACCCTCGTCTCTCAAACTCTTTTCACTCCTAGATTTCCTGAGTTTCAGATAAACCCTAACCTCCACTTTGACCAAGATCGACGACCTGCCGCCGCAGCGAAGCTGATTGACGTGCCCACCATGTTTGATTCTGCCATCACAACCATCGAAAAGGTAATAGGAAAACCCTTTTTGCACTTCTAAATCGACAAATCACCTTGTCACCTCCAATTTAATCTGTTGCCTGAACCAATTCTTTTCATTTTGTTTTTCAACGACCATAAGTCACACCATCAATAGATTGCCCAGGTTTCCCTTTTACTCTAACCGCCTTATGGCGGCGTCTGCAAATAACAATTAAAAACCCTAAAAACATTAATAATGGGACAACTGCTGCCAGCAAAAATGAAGAACAGATCATCAGACAGAGAGAGGAATCGAAACAATTGGAAGAAGAAAGACCACATCTCACGGTCATCCCCTCTACAACTGCGACTGTGGTGTGCTCGTAAACCCTAACACCGGCTGCAGTGTTCACTCCAACTACCAATTCCACCACGGGTCATGATGTAGACAAATGCTACTCAAGGTCGCGGTCCCCTGAACCGCGACTGACCATAACAAGAAAGAAGACCGCGACCGCGCCCATGACCGTGACCACGGTTCCTAATCAGTAAACTGTGACTGCAATCCTTACTCAGGAAATCACGACCACGATCCCTTGTCATTACACCAAGACCACGATCTCTTTTAGAGACTGTGACCGCGGTGTCATATGAGTTACCAACAAAACCGTGACCACAATCCCTATGCACACTCTTGAACATGACATTTAATAATTTACTGAACACCTACCCTGTGCAAGAAATACCTTCCCCAGATAATTGCAATAATGGTAATTTTTGTTAAAATCAACTAGATACTAATTTATTGAAACCATGCAGAATGTCTTCTTCAGAGAACATTGACTCCATCTTCAAGAAGGCAACATCCCTAAAGGAGGTGGAGAAGATAGTGGAGAGTTTAATGACATCACTTAAGAGGAATACTTCTCTCCTAGAGGCCAAACGAGTTAAGGTGCAACTAAGGTTAGAACTGTAACAAAGAATACTGGGGAACATGACAACGGAGGACTCTACTCATGAAAAAGAACCAAATGAGTAGACAGAGACCTCCGAGTATCAACCAGGGGAGTCAGAGAGCCGAATCCAGGGGAAGTAGAGAAAGGCTGCACCAAAGGGGTCCCAGAGCAACAATAAGATAAAACCATTGGGTGTTGAGAAGCCAAGGGAACAAAAGACAAGCAAAGCCAAGGAAGTCATAGGGGAGACATTTGTAAAATCCGGAGAACCCCCATTCATGCCCAAGAATGTCGTGCACCAGTCTACCTACGACTGGATATACTAAAACAAGGAGTTCTGCCCTACCCATTACCTAGACGTAGAAGATTTCAAAAAGATAGGAATCTATGATAGGACGGTAAAATTCCTGGAAGGTACAAACTTATGCGCCTTATGCATACCAGAGGTGAAATACTATAAGAAGTTGACCACAGAGTTCCTATCTTCACTTAAGAAGGTTGCTACCAGTAGCGAAACACGAAAGGCAGGAGGTTGATATTATCAACTACAAGTGAGGCTAGGGGACAAGACTCACATAGTCACAAAGACAAGGCTGAACAGAATATTCACCGAGACAGAGGAAGAAGCCCATGCCTGCTCCTCTGCCCCAAGCGAGAAAGAAGTCATCACCTATGAAAACGATGAAATGTGGTAAGTGCTAACTGGGGAGGACAAGCACAATTCAAAGAACTCTAATGCCTCACTAATTACATCATGCTTTATTCACATAATGCAGAAAATCACGGCCCACACGATTCATGCGAGGTCAGAAATAGGAACAGTTCGCAAGGGAGATCTATTCCTGATCTGGTCAATGATAAATAGGAAGCTAGTTTATATTGGGAAGATACTAATCGACCTTTTATCAGTAGTAGTAGGAGGGGACACAAAGAGGAACTCTGCGTACTGCATGGGAGGCCAGATAACATGAATTGCTGAATACCTAATGGATGAAGGAGAGGTCCAGAAGTATAAAGAAATGGAGGGACAACAAAGAATAGAATTCAAGTGCCTGATCAGCATGGGTATTCTGGCACAGACGGGGGAGAAATTGTACTTCAAGCAGAGTGGGCCAAAAAGACTACTTCCCCTTCCAAAAATGGCGTTCTATGACACCCACAAGTTGCGGCCAACACAGGATGACATCGAAAAGATGTGCTCCGGGGCACTGCAGGCCAACATGAATACAAACCCAGTAAGTACAGTTGGATAAAGAAGTGCACCAGCTGAGTTAGAAAAGAAGAAGAGCATGAAGCTGTGGAAGATTGGCAGTAGAGAAAAAGAAGATAGCAGAAACAACTACCCCGCCAACCGCGAGGGAGAAAACCACAGAACAACCCACCCCCATAGCTCCATCTCTAGAAGTACTAGTGGGAATTCTAGAACCCACACATCTTGAGCCTCACAAAGAAGCGACTACTGTGGAGCCAGAGGTAGACAAAGAGAAGGGCGCAACGGCCAACCCGCAACCCGACAGGGAACCAGAGGTAGAGCCAGAAGGACAAGGCTCTCGGGCCACACCGGATACGAAAATCAGTGGAGCAGAGGTGGACCTACTAGAAGAGCCAAAGGAGAAAGAACAAGGTCCACTGCCACCACCTCCACAACCTACAGTTCCAAGCTCGTCAACGACGCACATGGAGCATCATCTGCACCAGTAGCACCAGCAAGCACCTTCTTTCAGAGGTGCATTAGGTACACGGTTTGATGCTATGTGGGAACACATGCATCAAAATAACACAATAAATAAAACCATCTCTTCTTCTTTATCTGTGCTAACCACGCAGGTACAAGTTCTTGATGAAAGGACAAAAGCACTCCCTGACTTCATCCAAGAAGTTATAAGCAATCAATGGATGATGATGGGAATGCTAAAGAATATGAAGGACGAGATGGAAGACCTACAAAAAGAGAGACATGCCATCCGAGCTGACAATGAGCACATGTGTCGGGGCTTTGACGCATCAATGGATAACCTCTAAGAAGAGCGCCAATGCTTAGAAGAAGACCGACGGAAGCTTGACAAGGAACGCGAAGAACTCGAGAACCGACAGAAGAAAAAGAAGACCAAGCGCTCAGCAAGCTCGACGCACTCCTCGGCCAGTCCCTCTATCCATGATGACAATGACAATGACAACGTGGGAGGAGCAGGAACAGGAGCGGGCACGCCAAAATAAGGAAGTGCCAACACAAAGGTAGCACATGCACTTGAGCCAAAGAGTAATGAGCCACCATAGCGGTCGAGCTCCCACAACGTCAAACAAATGAAGAAAAATGCGACACCATCAAGGGGGCTCGACCTCAATTGCAACCCATAAGAAGGCCAAGATGAAGCTTCTGAAGACGGTGGGAAGCTAGAAGAGCCTCAATTCTCACTGCCTGTGCATACAATGACAATAGCAGAGCAGATTGCCGCTGCACATCGAGAAGAAGTGGTCACTGAACTCAACACAGTAGGAGCGACAGAGCTCAACAGAATGCTAGCTGAGTTGGGGGCCGGACTCGAGGAGAGCAGTGAGTTCCTCCTATTCCAACCACATCACAATCATAGCGACTATATCTATGATGGGAAGATGGAGGTGACCGTGAAAATGATGGCAGAAGCCAAGTTCGGGCAAACTTCTGAGGAGAGTCATGTCAAAGACAACATAGCTGCCGAAGCCTCCTCAGAAGTAGTTGAACCCGTAGCCACTACACAACCATTGCACAAAGTGGCTGAACAAGTGGACAAGGCCATGCCGATAATAGATGAAGCTTCAACACCTCTGGCATAGGAAGAAACATTCGATGATGAGGATGGCGGGCTGGCAACCTTCTTTACAGATGAGCCCGCCAGGGAGCAGATTGCACCGGTTGAAGCAGAAACACTGGGAGCAGCTCCCCTTTACCTTGCAAGATGAAAGATATGGACATGACTATAGTATCACAGATCACATGCAGAGATGTCCACATCTTGACAGATGTCCTCAACGACGATCTACCTGGGTCAGACATACTATATAACAACAAAGGTAGACATCTGTCCAGAGACCACTTCTGGGAAATATTCATGAATAAGGCACGAGTACATAAAATACTATTCAAGGTACTCTGTTCCACCCTTGTGGAAGAATTCCTACACCGGGAAAAGCCGCAGCTGGTTTTCAACAGGACAACACATCTAGCCAACCTCCTCTACAATGAAGACTACAAGGCAGCAGATGTAGCTGAACTGAAGGCAGCAGTCTGGCAGAAGGAAACAAGACACGTGGTGCTTCCCATAAGGAATAAAAAGCATTGGGCATTGATAGTCGTTGATCTGTATGAGCGGAAAATGATGGTGCTCAATTGCTGTGCAGCCGAACTGGACAACACCTCACTGGTTTACAAGAGGAAGGATGCTAGAGATGCCTTAAAAATACCACTGCGTCTACAACAAGCAATCAAGGATGCAGACAACAAGTTTCAAGGGTCTTGGAAGCTCTTCTCAATCAATAAGAAAGTCCCCCAAGAAGAGGTCGGTTTGGGGGATTGCGCCTTCATAATACTACAAATGATGGAGGCCATCAATAAGGGAATACCCCTGGAGGATTTAGACAATGAAGACATGCATGGACTGCGGGGTATGTATGCTATGGAGGTCATCTATGATCATCGATTATTCAACAACCCGGTGATGCCTGCAAAAGTTGTACCCCGGAGGGTTCACATGGGTATCCCTCTACCTGAAAAGGCCACCTGGAGGGAGCAACTAAAAACCATGTGGGTTGATCCAACTGAGCCAGCCATGGCTGTGGCATGGAAAGAAGGTTGGCATCAAGGCCCTGGAGAAGCTGTAGAACAAACACCAGATGATGAACCAAAGCAACCTCCAGTAGCAGAAGTCCCTAAAAATTAACCTCCAAGAGAACATCCTGAGGAAGGAGAGGTTGAAGAAGAAGATCTGGGCGATGATAGACCAGATGGACCGGCAAGAGAAATTACACCTTCTTTCAAAAATTTCGACAGATGGAGCTACTTTAGTCTGTCTCTGGAAGAACTGACTATAATTATGAGTTCTTTGAAAGAAGATGATTCACTGGGAGATGTCATCTTCGAGAGAGATGGCATTTGCGTGCTAAAAGATGACATCTGAGAAACACTGAAAATAGGAGGATACATTTTTGTAAGTACAATGTCAGCTTACCAGGCAGGCGATACTAGGCGACACCATGCCAAATGCCCACATGGCATACTTCTTACTGGTAGATGACATCCTAAAGGACAAAAGGTCAGGAGAGAAGGAGCGGCTGCAACAACGCCTGGTGACATACCCACCAGATCACATCTTTCTACCTATTCTTCACGATAATCATTGGACTTTGCTGCATGTTAACATCCTTAGGAGGACTGCAATACTCTACAACAGCTCTGATGCAACCTTCACACTTAATAAGAAGACTAATATGACAACAACAAAGACGCCAACAGAAGAAAAGGCAAACACATGCGTTGAGACTATCATCGACATGATAAGAAATCACTACAGAGGGTATGACCTTATGACAGGCAAAGACTTCAAGAAGACGTAGTTCTGCCACAGGAGCCCCCAACAGGTGCCCTTATCAAATGATTGTGGTTTCTTCTATCTATCCTGGAGGGTAGCCATAGCCACCATTGGCTTCAAGGTGGAAAACATGCAATATGAACAATACCATGCGTTAAGAGGTATATACACAAGCATGCTCCTCGAGTCCAAGTGGGCCTCCACCAATAACAAAAAAAACAAATAAAGAACGCCCATTTATACATCTTGCTCAAATTTTGACACCCTGAGACGTGGTGTAGGATAAGTTGGGGGGGAGTCATAAATGAGCTACAAAGGTACATTTACCATATTTTTACCTCTAAAATTTTTGATGAAATTTTTGAATTTTTGCTAAAGCTACCTTTTAATTTTAAGAAGCTTGCCTCCTCTCATTGTTAAATTTTCTGATTGTAGTGTTTCTGCCCTCTTAGAAGAGAGATACATGAGAAACATATACATGTATATACGAGTATAACAAGTCATAGAAATACTGCTCTACCTCATTCTTGCAATAAGACGTTGTAAATGTGACAACCTTAACTCATGAAATCCTCAGAGACTAGATAACTTCACCTAGTCATACTCCTGAACAACCACCCTCACATGATGCTTTTGACAAGAAAATCCTTATCTTTGTAGAAAGGGAAACAACTACCCTCTTCAAAGTATATCTAAAAGAGGCTTGGCCACCCAGAAGACCAAGTAAAAATCCCTCGCACCCTAGCCTGAAAGGAGATGTAAAAAGCCAAAAAGAAAGAAAAAAATAATGAGAGTTGTGCCCAAAAGATGCCAAAAGTTTCCACACGGCTGGTATATTGTTGCACTCATGAATGCAGATATGTAGTGCCCGTAAGTAGAATCTTGAAGCCAAGCTTACACACCTCCAATCCTAAATGAAAACTCACAAAACCACCTGACTTAAAGTCGTTAGCCCAAAAAAGGAAACACTATTCTTACGACAGTTGTGGGTGAGGTGTTCAGGAGGAAGAGGAAAACATCTAAAGCCTTAAGCCTACCCGAACACATTAGCATAGGGTCAACTGAAAAATAAGGAATTGGTGTGAAAGCTACCCCTCGAAAAAGATCGGGCATTAGTACGGTCATTACCTAAGGGAAGGGGGTGATAAGTTGAGAAGGAGGAGCCTTTTACAATTGAAAGCAATGACAAGGAAATGAAGTTACAAAACTCCAGTTGAGGGGGAGGAATGAGACCTAAGGGTTTGGAAACATGCAACAACAATCTTGATGCAAGAATGAGATATTTTAGTTGTGTTATAATGTTGTCTTCTAAGATAGTTCATTCTCTCTCTGAGTTCTTGAACCTACACTTAGCCTGAGGATAGGCCTGATTCTAAGTTTGGGGGAGTTGATAACACTCTATTTTACGTACTTTCTGTATATATTTTACACCACTTTTAGTATATCTTTTGTTAGCTTTTCACATAACTTTTCTATCTTTTTGACTAAAGCCTCACTTACATGGTTTCAGGAACATTCACAACCTAGGTCACGGTTTAGGGGCCGCGACCGAGATCCACTTATATCTCAACTGTGACCGCGGTTCCAGAGCTCTCTAGAGATCGCGATCATCATGCGTCAAGGAAGGATCACAACTAGTTTATAGACCGCGGTCATCGCTTAACCGCGACCTCAAGGATGGTCGCGATCAGGACATGCGCCTCAAAGATAGACCAGTGGTCACGGTGTGGATACAAACCACAATCAAGAAAGATCGCAATCAAGAAAGACCACAATCAAGAAGGACCACGGTCAGTGTGATAACTATGGTCACTGATGAGCTCTTGCAAACCGCGACCGAGTGGGAAGACCTCGACCGCAGTTATCACCAGGCTGCAACCAAGCTCAATCGTGGTGAAAGATGAATACAGCACAGTCCGTGATCGCAGTCCAGGCTTAAGTCGGTGGAATGTGCCTATAAATAGTACACCCACCTATCTTGTCAAATCATCAGATCATAGATCAGATCCCGAGGACCACGAAGTGTTGCTACGTTCCAGATTCATTGCAGACCATCCCATCCATAAGTCTTAGATCTCCAAAGGTGGAAGTTGAGGAGAGAGAAGATTGAAGACCCCTTCTTCGAGAGTAGAAGACCATCCATCTCATCCACATGATAGATCTGGATATGAAGAAGTATTGTGTCGTATCACGACTCTTCCTTTCTAGATCTATCATTCCATCCTATTCTACTTCCCTCCTCTCTTCGTGGGCATCTCATGGATCTATATTTCTGTAATGTCGTTATGTTATCCGCAAGCATGAGTGGCTAAACACCTTAACTTGGGTTGGGAGTAGCCACTAAGGCTCTCCCAACATGTGTATTGTCTCTTTCTGTTGAATATACATATTCTTATCAAGATTATCTCCATGCACCTGTTTTAATGCTTCACTTGTATGATTAGCTACCATCTTGTGATGTTCGATTGGTGATGTCTTGAGAGAGTAATATCACTTTTATCACGTGTCATGGAGTAGTATGAATGCACGAGAGTGTTGGAATGCTAAGGCTTTAAAACTATATGTTCTATTGTGAGGTTTATGTGTGGTCACCTTGAGAGAGGGATTACCCTTAGACTTAGATCTTTCCTCATCTTAAGAGAGAGTGGAATGGATGCTTTTTATGGTTGCTTGTAATCTTGGTAAGAGTATGCAAGAGAGAGAAATGACGTTGCATGTTGGTGAGATGCTTTAGTAGGTGAACCCCAACCTGGGTTTCCTCCCATATACTTGTTTCATCCTATTTCTTTTTTTTGTTGTTGTTCTTGTTTCTTTTGAACTACTTTAGTTTGCATGCCACCGTTCCTTAGGGAACACCTTTTATATACCCTATTCGATTGGAGTATATGAGAGCTAGATTCCGCATGCTTAACACTTCCAACCTTGTCCCTGTGTTCGACCCTGATCGCTACATCGAACCCCATTTATCATTGCGGGGGCATAAGAGTCAGGTTATCTCTTTAAAGTCTGACTACTCTGAATACACTCCTTTTGGATGTGCAATTTTGGCCGCTCAGGTACATAGGGTGAGAGAGAGTGAGAAGATGTGGAAAACATATGGTGAGGTGATTTGGAGCCAAATGACTAAAATAAAATGAGAAGAGGGTGAATGAATCAAAACATCATGGTTGTGGCCATGGTGGGAGGGGTTCCCTATGCCCCTCCCATATCCCATTGCACCAGAAAAAGTTAGGGGTGAGGTTGGGAGAGGGTGATGAAGAATTATACGACATCAAAAATCATCAAGAACCAATGTGTCATCATCCCACCTGCTAGGCTGAGCTCCCTAGGGCACAGTGGCGCCAGTTCGCAAAGTTGAAGATGACCCAACGTCGTCCGTGGAGGGATGACTAAGGATCATGTGATTAGTGGACCGGGATGATGAATCCGTAAGGGGCCAACTGGGAGTACCCAAAAGAAGAGAAATGGGTCGAGGCCCAAGAAGGAAAAAGGAAGAAGAAAGAAGGAAAATAAATGTGAAAAAGGTTAGAAAAGGGGCAAACTAAAAAGTCCATAACTTTCTCTTTGATTATTAGATTTAGGTGAAATCTTCACTATTAGATAAAAAATTCACACTTTGGCTAATATATAAGAATTAAGATAAAAATCAAGATGTTTACTAGTCTAAAAATTTCAAACACTCTCAATGTTAATTAAGTCACTCAACATTATTCAATCCAGTACAAAATTGCAATTTATCAATAATGATTATTGAATTAAGCAACATGTAGTTCCAAAACATCCAAGTAGTGCTTGATAACATCAGTTTTTATGCATATTTCATGACTTTATAATAATATAGAATCACCCAATAAAGTGACTACTGATCACAAATTCCTTCATTTTACACTAAAAAACCAAATACTTAGTTCTAACTAAGTTTTATTACAAATTATAGAAATTTAACTCAAATTCATGAAGATAGATGGCCTACACATTGAACCCTAAGATTGATCATCATTCATGACAAAGATGTCAAACTTAACAAAGAACCACTGTCCATTGACCCATCAGGTCAACAATTGAGCCTTAGTCAGGAGACAGATGGATCAATCCATCGACCTTAAAGAATCATGAAATCCATCAATCAATAAGGATGATGGACCCAAGATCAACAAAAAGGCATTGATCTAGGAGCTCATAAAGATCTATGGAGCTACACATCCATAGAATGCCATCGAGCGGATTGTAGCAAAACTATCTTTCAGCCTTCAGGTCAACAGTTCATCAAAATCAACATGTGGATGTCTAATAGATTGACATCCTCAAGGTTGATGAAGAGTCAATCCAAACAAAGACCCATCAACCTCCATGGTTGATGGCAGGAAGACTAAGGGTCAGTGCCATGTGGACTAAGATCGATAAGGCACAAGTCAAACCCTATAAATAGGTCCCAAGGGCATCACTTCAAGGCATCTCGGATTTTAGAGGTGAACAAGTCGAAAGGCTACCACCAAGATAAAAGACAAAGTCTAGAAACCATCATCCCGGATAATGTCATTCACCTAGCGATACCATCAACCTCTAGAATTAGCATCCAACCATTTCCATCGACCGGTCGACACATGTGCTTTCTCTATTTCTACCATGAGAAAGAGAGGAGACCATCGACCCTTTCTGGGCCGTCGACCTCCTTGTTAGATTCAACTGAAAGGTGGATAGATCGATCATTTGATCTACCCTTGTATCAACTTCTTCCCTTCTTCTTTCTTAGTATGATTATTTCAAGTTGTAATCTATTTCATCTTTGTACCATGAGTGGCTACACTTCATAACTTGGTTTGGGAGTATCTATCAGACCCTCCAACCATGTAATCTTTCCTTGTTCTATTTTTATACATATGTTCTTACAATTTTGTTTCTATACTATTGTTTTAATGTGTCACTTGTTTGATTAGATACCTTCTTGAGATGTTTGACATGGATTCATTTGAGAGAATGATTGTAGTAAGATATGGGGTATGGATTAGTAACGAGACACGAGAGTGTGGAGTTACTATAGAAAAACTCATACTTTTATCCTTGATTTATGGGTTATCATCTCAAGAAGAGATACCTTTAGATAGAAATATACCTAGATCTTAAGAGAAGGAAGGTGTAGATCTCTTTTATGACTGCTTGGAAAATATGTCAGGAACATATATAAATTAGAAGAGAAGGTTTTACATGGTTGAAGCTGGTTCCCTTTTATTATTTTTATCTTCATTCCACTTGATCGTTCATAACTTAGATTCACTTTATCATTAGATTAATTCGTTCCTTAACTGGAATACCAAATTCACCTTTTTAATTAACTAAACTAAGCAAGACTTTTCATTCTTTTCTGTTGTTTTCCTTTTCCATGTGTTCAATCTCGTATTACTACAATAGACTCTGTATTGAGTTGCAGACGTCTCTTGAAGTTAGATATTGATAACCTCCTATTTTGGTGATGTTATCTTACTAGTTTTTTTATTAGTTTTCCATACTCTTTCTTAGATAAATTAGATAGAATAATTAACTTTCTGCTTTATTGTGAATATACCAATAAACTATTATTTTCCCTTTTTTCTTACAGAAAAACACAAAATTTTTGCAAAAGAACTCAACCGGTCCCAGGACCGTGAAGAACCCCAAACGGTTTCCAAACCGTGAAGAGCTAAAACGGTCTCCAAAATGTTAAAGACCCAAACGATCCTAAGACCGTGTGAAGGCTAATCGGTCCCAAGACTGAATGAAAGCCAAACGGTCCCAAGACCGTATGAAGCCAAACGGTCCCAAGACCGTATGAACCCAAACAGTCCCAAGACTGTATGAACCCAAACAGTCCCAAGACCGTATGGAATCCAAATGGTCCCAAGACTGTATGAAGTCCAAATGGTCCCAAGACCGTATGGAACCCAAAACGGTCCCAAGAGCGTATGAAGTCCAAATGGTCCCAAGACCATATGAAGCCCAAACGTTCTCCAAACTGTGAGGATCCAAATAACCCAAGATCGTTCAAGATCTTCTGGAGGCCTATAAATAGGACCGAAGGGGTCCTCATTCAGAGAGATTCTTAGATGCCCAAAGGTTGCACCAATTGTTCCAGAGCTATTTCAACCTTCGTCCATCACCCCAAGGCTGCCAATCTAAGAATGACGCTCCATCCTCAACCTACTTTCTCTCTCATCGACAAAGAAGGTGGGAAGTGAAGGATTCATCACTAAGGCAACTATGCAAAGTGAAGATAGTTGATCTCTACTCCAAGGGGTCAACCTTCCTCCTTCCTATGTGGAGATGATGTTTTATTTCTCTCTTCCTGCCCCCTTCTTTATCCTTGCCATGAGAAAGTAGTTCCATACACTAGGGTGTGGAGAGTAGCCCCGCTACCCATGTTTTCATTTAATGCATTGTAATTCATGAGCTTGCAATAGAGAAACACTATCTTTTCAGTTCAACATCAATCATTTAATGAATACTAGTTACTTGATCACCAACCTGTGTTATCTATTATCTACTAGTACAAATTGTCTACGTTTGTGCTTTTAGATTCGATTATCGATTGTATGTTGGTTCTTGATGTATGTAGTCACCATATATCTGTTTCGGTATCTAGGAATGCTTTTTAAAGAGTGGAGTAAACTCACCTCTAGCATTGTACTTTCATACTATGAAATGGAATCAGTTGACGTATGGAAGTACAACTTTGACAGGTCAAGGAACACACTTTGTGAAGGAAGTGATGCAAAGTAAGTGACCATTCATTCGGGGATGGCTGGCATTGCAATACTTCCACATTTCTCGTAGTTAGCTATTCGAAAGAAAGCTAAGTCTACAAAGATACTAACTGATTAGACCCCTTTTTGCAAGCCATGTTATTATGTTGCATGTTATGATCCATGCGTAGTGGTGGTGAAACTTGATCACATCCTAGTGGTTTCCAAATATTGTTTACAATCTTAACTTTCCTTTCCTGCCATTTAATTTGCTTTTTTACTTTATTTTAATCATCAACCCAATTCTTCAGTCTAAATATCAACTCTTAAGTAGATAAATAGAATTATAACATTTTCCATCTTGTTAAATCCTTAACAAGACCGTTGTCTCGTGGATTTGACCCTCAACTGTACTATGATAAGACTTTTGCGTACCTTAGAGTATGTGGGTGGAGATCTTATTATAGCACACACAAGGTTAAACTTAAAGACTTCCTATCTCTAGGATTTTTAGTGGTGCACGCAACTCCACACGAGTGGAGGCTCCATAAAAAATTGGCATCGTTATCGGGGACAACATAACATTTTAATTTCATTTGTCAAATTTCTGGTTGATTAGGATTTTATAGTTTACCTTGATAATTACTTCATATATCTTTTTGATCTCATCATTTCTCCACACGTCTAAAGTGTGATTTTTCTTCTACTTAGGTAGAAAACATGTATGCAACCTTCGCATAACATTGTATTCTCCCCTGAACCAGAGTACGACTCTGAGGTAGAACGAAGCTTCCACCGACGCATCAGACTCAACTGCCAACGAGCCAGACAGATGGCTAAAGAACAATGCCAAGCCACTTTGGTGCTAGAAAGAGTCAACACAGCCATAGCAGCTTAGAGAGAACAACTCATCGCTGATACACGTGCTCAAATCCAAGATGAAGTTCAAGATGAAGAGCAAGCTCACATCCAATCTGAAAATGAGGTAGCCACAACAGCTGCTCAGTTATTGATCAGGAACAAGCAACTTCGAGATTATGTTGTTCCTAAAAATTCTGAGGACAATCACCCAGTCTAGCCACCTCTCATTAATGCTCCCAACTTCAAAATTTGAACACAATGGATCCAAATCATGCAAGGTATCTCGTTCTCTGGAAACACTAGAGAGGATTGCATGGATCATCTGAAGCGATTTAAGGCACTCTGCTGATTAGTACCACAAGTTGGAGCTACATCTGATGCAATTATGCTTCAACTTTTCAACTTCACCTTGTCCAGAAGGGCACTGAGTTGGTATAATTCTTTAGATGGAGAGACAATCACCACCTGGGATCCTTTGGAAGAAAAGTTTTTGGAAAAGTTCTTTCCCCCCTCATTGACTTATCAAATTAGAGGACATGTCAACTAGTTTTCCCAACTTCTTGTATAATCACTAGAAGAATCATGGGAAAGATTTAAGGAACTTTTGAGAAAATGCCCACATCATAGAATCTCACAAAACCAGCTCATAAAAACATTCTACAGAGGGGTAAGTGATGAGATAAAGGAGTTTTTAGATTCCTCATATGGAGGAAATTTCATGAGATAGAATTATGAGGACACCTGAAAGATCGTTACGCTCAGAGTCGAGAACCAATTTAATTGAGGAAGGTCATCCACAGGAGGAGTCCTAAAAGTTTGCAAAGTTGAAAAATCTATAGAAATGAAAGCCATTGCTGAAGCTTTGAAAACCATAGTTCATAAATAGAAAGCCCTTGAAACATCGTTTGGAGAATATGACAGAAAGAAGAAGTCACAAGTTCAACAAGTCAAAGCAGCTATGGAGACTTGTGAAGCTTTTCATGCATCAGATCACCCCACATTATCATGTGGCCTTTTATATGATGTGATTATGAATATGCAGACACCTCAGCCACAATATCGACCAATCATTGAACAACATGAGGATCAACTTCCAGAGCAAGTTAATTCCATCCATACCATACCGAGTCAAGCTTACTATAACCCAGATCAACTGAGAAACCACCCCGAGTTTCAACATGGGAATCCCGTGGGGACTGCCAACCCGCAGCACCAAACACAAAGTGGATCCTCTAATAGATCACCACCTGGATTCCAGAGTAATTTTAACCAAAACCAAAGAAACTATAGAGGTGGGTTTCAAAGATTTGTACACCTAAGAAATTCCTCTTCATACTATAAATACACTCACCCTCCATTGCACCCTCAATTGCAACAACCTCAGTTGCAACAATCTCAAATTCAACAACTACAGTTGACAGCTCCTCAACAACAACAACCTCAAGGACAACAACAAATTACACAATATCAACAAAAGAATACCCCACCTCCACCAACAGATGAATTGTCTCTGATAAGGCAAATGCTACAATCTCAACAGACCATGCTTTCCAACCAGAAAGCTTAACAAAAAGTTGTAGAAACCCAATTGGCACAATTGGTAGCCCAGTTAAAACCCCCGGTGGGTACTTTTGCTGGTCAACCAGAAATAAACCCGAGACACGATCAACATAGACCAGAACAACTAAATGGAGTTACCACAAGATCTGTTCGTGTTCTTACTGAAGCTACCAAAGTCGTTCAAAAAGACAAAGATACAGTTGAAATCATCCCAATTGAAAGCACAAATCAAGAGGTTGAAAAGGATAAAGAAAAAGAACAAGTTCTCAAGGAACCAGAAGTTCCACCATACAAGCCCAGGATACCCTATCCAGACAGATTGAGGGAGACCAAACTAGATTCTAGATTCCATAAATTCAAGGAAGCTATGAAGAAGCTATATGTCGATATTCCATTCCTCGATGGTCTTTCTAAAATCCCAGCTTGGTCCAAATACCTAAAGACTTTACTATCAAAGAAATATATGACTAAAGAACATGAGGCTGTCAAATTAGCTCAGACTACTTCTGACATCATTCTTAATTAAATGCCAAAGAAGCAGAAGGACCCTGGCTCCTTTGGCATCCAATGTTCTATCAGAAATACCTCTTGCAAGAAAGGATTAGCCGAAATGGGGGCCAGCATATCCATTATGCCCTTTTCCATGTGTAAAAGATTGGGCTTTACCGATTTTCTACCCACATCAATGACAATTCAATTGGCTAATTTTACCATCACTACACCTTTGGGAATTATCGAAGATATCCCAGTAAGAGTAGGGAAAGATTCTTACGTTCCTTGTGATTTTGTTATTATGGACATAAAGGAAGACCTGTGATATCCAATAATATTCGGTAGACCCTTCTTTGCTACATCCAAAGCACTAATCGATGTTGAAGCTGGAACAATTACCTTAAGATTGGGAAAGGAAGCCGTTCAATTCAGAGTCTTTGACAGCTTAAAAGGTCCTAGCATCCACGAAGAAGTTTTTCTTCTCAAACCAATTGATAAAATGTCTCAGTTAAAGCAAGAACCTTCCGAACCATCTGATGATTTGGAAAATGTCTTAACAAATCCAGAAGCCAAATTCTCAACCGACGAACTAGTTCAGCAATGTCTGCAATACCTTGAACAAGCCGAAGAAACCCCCGAAGCTACCTTTGAGGAGTTGAAATGTATCACTGTTTTGGAAACTACAGAAGTACCCAAGACACCTGAAATGAAATCTCTACCAGTTGGACTCAAACATGTCTTCCTTGATGAAGAAAAACTATGTCCGGTCATTATCAGTTCCACTTTAATAGATGACCAAGAAGAAAGACTACTTATTGGGTTAAGAAAGCACAAGAAAGCCATTAGATACAAGATGACTGACCTAACGGGAATAAATCTAGCTCTGTGCATGCACAGATTACCCATGATAGAAGAGTTTAAACCTTCACGGGAACACCAGAGGAAACTAAACCCAAATCTCAAAGAGGTAGTTTGCCTCGAGGTTCTTAAACTCCTAAAAGCTGGTATCATTTATCCAATTTACGATTCTCATTGGGTTAGTCCGGTCCAAGTGGTCCCTAAAAGGGGGGAACCACTATTGTTTTGAATGATAAAAACAAACCAGTACCCACAAGGACTGTCACTGGATGCAGGATGTGTATCGATTATAGGAAACTGAACAAGGCAATAAGAAAAGATCGCTTCCCTCTAGCTTTCCTTGATGAAGTTATTGAATGTCTGGCCCACCAAAAATTCTTTTGCTATCTTGACGGTTATTCAGGGTTCTATCAAATTCCGATACACCCTGAAGATCAAGAAAATACAACTTTTACTTTCCCTTTTGGAACTTACGCCTTCAGAAGGATACCTTTTGGACCTGAAGGCGGTTATTGGGGGGCTAGTCTCGCATAACCAAGGAGCGTTTATTCCAAACAGAAGCATATCAGACTGCTCCCTCCTTGTGGTGGAGTTCCTTTATGGCTTCGATCTCATATGCGTAGGCCCAAAGGCCTGCTTAAAGACGGATTTGTCCAAGGCATACGACCACATCGAGTTGGATACCCTATGGACAATCATGGAGAGAATGGGCTTCCCTCCTACTTGGACGGATTGGATCATACAATGCGTTACCACCTGTTCCTTTTCGGTCCTCGTCAATGGGTTGCTGGTGGGTTTGTTCAACAACTCACGTGGCCTTAGGCAAGGGTGCCCGCTGTCACCCCTCCTCTTCCCACTCATCATGGAGTATCTCACCATACTCATGTATGAGGGGGAATGCCAAGGCCGCTTCCGCACCTTCAATGTCAAACACATTGCCGTCATGTCCCACCTAACCTTCACTGACGACGTGCTCATCTTCGTGGAAGCTACTAGGAAAAGCCTTCATGGGATTAGAAGGATCCTAGATGAGTTTAGAAACACGGTTGGGGTTCGCGTCTACCCAACCAAATCCAAACTCTTCCTTTCCAAAGCGGCGGAAGCAAACGCCAACCTCCTTTGCGGTGTGGTGGGTTACCCGCTGGACACCCTACCCACATGATATATTGGGTTCCACCTAGCTGCTAAGAACCATAGGGCAACCTTCTTCAACCCATGCCTAGACTAAATGAAGAAAATGATCTCCAAATGGCCGCCGGACAGAATCACTATGGCGGGCCATTGCCTCCTCACCAAATCAAACATCAAAGGCCTAGTCACTTATTGGGCCTTGCAGTGCCATATCCCAGAGAGTATTTGTGACCGGCTGGAAATGGTGTTGGCTGACTTTGTTTGGGGGTCCAACCACCATCACATGCGGTATGAATGCCTTGCTAAACCTGCTAAGGAGGGGGTTCCAGGGCTTAAAAGGGTCCGTGACATAAACCTTTGGGCCTCGTTGCGAAGGCTGGTCTAGTTCCACACCTGCCCTGAGTCATCGTGGACCTAGTGGATGCGTACAAGATACAAGTTCTCCTTTCAAGATCCAGCAACACTCCGGAAGGGGGTGTCTAACTCCTGGAAGAACATGGCTCGTTCCTGCGTGGAGCACAACCATCTCTTCAAACGATCAACCCATGGCCACGTCAAGCTTATCAACCCAAACACTAACCTTTGGAGGGTGATCCAGCCCCAGTAGGCCCCCTGCATCATCGGCAAAACCATATGGACTGGAGCCCTAATCCATAGGTGGAGCTTCACCATCTTTAGGGCCTTCCACAGGGCCCTTTCCACTGCAGACTGGGTTCATGAGTGGAACAGTGCTGCCAATGATAGATGTTCCTTTTGCCGACAAAGGGAGAATGTTCAGCACCTCTTCTACCACTGTCGTTTCTCTAATCACATCTTCACACACATCATGGGCCTTTGTGGGATTGTGATACCTTGGAATGCCACCACCCCCGATACTGCCACCCTTATAAAAGACAATACAAGGGGTTGGAAGTGGCTTGCCCTTACTGCCTGGACGTGCACGACATACTTCATTTGGAAACATCGCAACAAAAGGTGACACAACCAACAAGTACACACCTCCGCAGAGTGTCGGGACCTGATTGTCAAGGCCACGCGTCAGCTTGCCGAGACACGTGGGTGGAGCTCCACTATCCCTGCCCACATCAGTAGGATGTGGGTGATTTCTTTTAGTCTTTAGATAACTTGTATAGAGCCCTCAGGCTTCCTTGGGGTTTTTGTAGAGATACCCCCCCACACACACATACCCTTTTTTGTAGTTATACAGGGGTGTCTGGATGCACCCCACACCTTGGCCTCTCGGGTGTGCGACGTGTCCTCCACACACATGTGATATCTCTTGAGGTTCCTCACGAGCCTTCTGGCCCGGTGCTTCTCGCACCTTGGGGCCTCCTTGTATGGGTGTCCTGTCTTGGGCCACCCTCATCATTTTATTTACCAGTCTATCAAATAGACTATTCCGATGTAATGCACCCGCAACATTTTAGAGGTGTATGCCTACCATATTCGCAGGATTAACTGAGTCCATCATGGAAGTTTTCATGGATGACTTTTCATTTTATGGGGACTCTTTTGATAACTGTCTGCTTAATCTCATTAAAGTGCTACAAAGATGTGAGGAAACAAATCTAATCCTTAATTGGGGAAAATGTCACTTTATGGTGACAGAAGGAGTTGTCCTCGGGCATCGAGTGAGCGAAAGAGGGATTGAAGTGGACAAAGCAAAGATAGATGTCATTTCAAAATTGACACCACCAAAAGACATCAGGGGAGTACGAGCCTTTTTGGGCCATGTCAGATTTTATCGAAGATTCATCAAAGACTTTCAAAAATAGCAAAGCCCATGTCGCACTTATTGACGAAAGATGCGGATTTCAATTTTGATCACGAATGCTTACGCAACTTCATGACTCTAAAGAATGCCTTGATCTCGACACCTATACTAAGAGCCCCTGACTGATCACAACCCTTAGAGATAATGTGTGACGCCAGTGACTACTCTATAGGAGTAGTATTAGGGAAGAGAATAGATAAGAAACCCTATGTGATATACTATGCATAAAAAATGCTTGATGAAGCCCAAAAGAACTATACAACTACAGAAAAAGAGTTCTTAGCAATCATCTATGCTTTGAAAAATTCCGTTCTTATCTGATCGGATCAAAAGTCATAGTATACACAGATCACTCCGCAATAAAATATCTAATTCATAAACAAGACGCAAAACCCAGACTTATTCGCTGGGTGTTGATGCTTCAAGAATTCAATTTGAAAATAAAAGATAAAAGTGGGGTAGAAAATGTTGTCGCTGACCACTTAAGTCGCATTGAGCCTCAGGATGATGACAATATACCTATCCGGGACTCTCTACCCGACGATAAACTCATGAAAGTCACCACCGGATTTCCTTGGTATGCTGATATAGTAAACTATTTGGCTACAGGAATTGTCCACCCTACTTCTTCCTACCATAATAGAAAGAAATTTCTTCATGACGTCAAGCAATATTTTTGGGATGAACCATACCTTTTCCGCTTATGTGTAGATGGATTGTTCTGCCGTTGTCTCCTTGAAGAAGAAATTATCCCAGTCCTAGAACACTGTCATTTTGGCTCCACTGGGGGGCACATGAGTTCAAGGAAGACCGCTCTTAAAGTCCTACAGTCAAGTTTCTTCTGGCCGACAATAGCAGAGGATGCCCATGAATTTGTACAATCTTGCAGCAAATGTCAGCTGTCTGGAGGGATATCGAAATGAAACGAAATGCCACTAACTCTGTGGTAGGAGATTGAACTTTTTGATGTATGGGGAGTGGACTATATGGGTCCATTTCCCCCATCATATGGATTCTCCTATATTTTGGTTGCTTTGGATTATGTATCCAAATGGGTAGAAGCTATACCCATTGTATCGTGTGACTCTAACCCAGTTATTAAGCTATTCAAGGATATCATCTTTCCTAGATTTGGAGTCCCTAGAACAGTCATATCCGATGGAGGGTCACATTTCTTGGAAAGAAGCTTCGAAGCTCTTCTGCGAAGATACAGAGTAAAACATAAGGTCGCTACGCCTTATCATCTGCAGACTAGCAGCCAAGTTGAAGTCTCAAACAGACAATTGAAAGCTATCTTAGAGAAAACTATCAACATAAATTGTACGGATTGGTCCACCAAACTTCCTGATGCTCTCTGGGCATATCGTATTGCTTACAAAACACCAATAGGAACAACACTGTTTCGTTTGGTGTATGGAAAGTCGTGCCATCTCCCAGTTGAATTAGAACACAAAGCATGGTGGGCTATCAAATAATTGAATTTTGATTTCAAAAGTGTCGGTGAATACAGACAACTTCAATTACAAGAGCTGGAGGAACTAAGAATGACTGCCTACCAGAGTTCTAGGATCTACAAAGAGTAAACTAAGATGTGGCATGATGGCCACCTTAAAAGGAAAGATATCATTGTCGGAGACTAGGTCCTTCTTTTCAACTCCAAACTCAAAATGTTTCCTGGGAAACTCCGCACAAAATGGTCTGGGCCCTTCACTATCAAGCATATCTATCCAACTAGAGCTGTCATCATCTTTGATGACAATTGAGGAGAAAGGACTGTTAATGGCCATAGACTGAAGAAATACTATACTCCAGCTGATAAAACTCCAAGACAAACTATCAACATTCAGGACCCCACAACATTAAACTGATCAAGTCAAAATTTCGTCGAGCCAGCGACGTAAAACCAAAGCGCTACTTGGGAGGCAACCCAAGAACTGAGTATCACCTTTCTTTTTCATTTTTCTTAGTTTTTAATAATTTTTTAGTTCTCATTGTTCAGAAAATATAAAAAATTTATATAAGCAACCAAAATAAATATAAAAATATAAAAATCATTAACCAAAATAGTTTTGTCCTAACCTCTTGGTCCATACGGTCTTGAAACCGTTTGGACCCAAACAGTCTTGAAACTGTTTGGTCCTCACAGTCTTGAAACCATTTGAACCCACACAGTCTTGAAACTATTTGGTCCTCACAGTCTCGAAACTGTTTGGATCTAAACGGTCTTGAAACTATTTGGTCCTAACGGTCTCAAAATCATTTAGACCCAAACGGTCCCGAGATCATTTGACCTAAGGTGAATTTATACAGTCGCCCCTCCTTTTTCTATAAATACTACTCGACCCCATCCCTTTTCATTTCTTCTACCCCCGAATCTTCTCTCACGCGAACCCTATTGCATTCTTTCCGATTTCTTTCCTCTTATGCGACCCAAACCCAGTCATTGTCTCCGTTCACGCTCTCACTTCCACTCTCTCTCCTACTGTATCCGTTCACACTCGTGGCAGCAGTGTAGTCCTTCTCACTGTCGCTCTCTCCACAACAACCATCAGTGCAACCACAACAGTTAGGTAGATGATGCTTACTATCATCATCATCGCCGCTGCTACCACCGTTGTCACTGCCGCTCTCTACCACAACTGACTCCGTCGATTGCTGCCACCGCTTCACACATCATCACCATTGATTCGCTCGTCGCAGCCGCCGTTTCAACTTCTTCACAGTTTCGGCACCCACCTGCTCCTAGCCATTTCAAACGGTCTTGATTACTGCCACCGCTATCACCACTGTTGTTGCCTTCATTACTGGCGTCATTTTTGTTGTCGTTAATCCATTTGTCACCACCGCTGCTTCATCTTCCTTACAGTTTCACCTTCCAAGCAGTTTTAACTCGCTTGTTCGTGAAATCGTTTGGACCCAAACGGTCGTGAAACCATTTGGACCCAAACGATCGTGAAACCATTTGGACCCAAACGGTTATGAAACTGTTTGGACCCGTTTCACCCTTAACAGTTTAATTTTTTTAACAGTTTTTGTTTCAAAATCATGAAGCTTGCACAATGCCGCAATACTTTCAATTCCATTTTTACTAAAATTTCAATATTTTCTAACATATATGATTTCTTGTCTAATTTTTAGAATGGCAACACCTGCGAAAGAAGTGTTTGACTCCCACCTCTGGACCAGGGAGCAATTGATGGAGCGTCGTAATAAGCTCCAACACATCCTTGACCTATGCACAAAAATAGGCAAAGCTCAAGTTGACTTGCCAAAGGTCATCCATGACCTTGAGCGAGTCAACAAATGTTTAGCGGAAGATCTGGTTGAAGAAATTGAAGATCTTTCCTCAACCGATGAAGGTTTGGACTACGCACCAAATTCTGAGGAGGAATCCCCACCTACAAAGTCAAAGGGAAAAAGGAAGGCCCATGAGGCCACTAAAGAAAGACCCACCAAAAGACGGGCACGAAAGCAAGTCCGGCCCTCAACTGCAAGAGAACAAATCCTGGCTGATAATGCCACTCCTACTGCCACCACCACGAAAATCACAACACCAGCTGATCTCTACATTCAATAATTGCAAGCTGGCGACAAAATCCTGTGACCAACCAAGTATGTATGCTCTAACGTACTGAAGAAAATGGGGATCTATGACAGAGTTCTCACCCTTCTCGACAACACAAATCTTTCCAAACTCTGCTTCATCGCAGAGAATTCCTATGTCGATCCCACACTGGAGTTCTTCACTTACCTCACACAAGAACCCATGAACGCAACATACAAACCAAAGGACAGAGGCGACCGCAAGCTAGTAACCTCGCTTTTTGGTAAAAAGGTCATTTTGACTGAGAACCTATTGAATGAAATCTTCATCGACAACCAAGATCAGCTAAAAAGGCTAAGGCGGCAAGTCTAGACCACCCCCAGTTCAATAGGCATACCTTTTGGAGGTCGTTGACGGGAATTCCAAGTTATGAACCAAAGACCTGCAAAGCCTCAAACATTCATTCTGGCCTGGTGCGCACTCTGCACAAAATATTAACAGGCGCTCTATTCCCTAGGACAGAGAGCAGGAATGTTATCATTTCAGACCTCTTCACATTGTGGAGTTTGGCATTTAATACACAAACACACATCTTATGCCCTCAAAAAGGAAATCTGCATGGGTGGTCATGTAACATCAATTCTGAAATATCTTAAGATGGATGGACCTCTTCCAAAATGTACTTTGGTAATGGGTCACACTCTAACAAATGAGCAGGTCCTAAAGAACACCTATATTATAAAGGAGAAGGATGCCAAACTCCATTATGTCTTCTGCCCAACTGTCAAAGCATCCAAGACGTTGCTACCGCTTCCCGAGCTAGCTGATTATGATAAAGACAAGCTTCTCTTCACTGAAGAGGAGCTTGCTAACCTTCACACCTCGGTAAAAGAAAAGGAGAAGCAAGCAAATGCAGGGAAGACATATCATAGTGTCACTGCCCCAGCAACAAGGCCAAGGAAAATACATGTAACACGACCGACCAAACTGTGCGCACAAAAGCAACAGCAGTCTGGGACGCCTACATCTAAGATGAACCCTGAGGCAGAGCACCCCCACAATGAAGAAAACATCACCAATCCCACATCAGGCCCCTTCATCATAGATCTGGATGTTGGGATCACCCATACAACCACCCCCACCACACTCCCATTTTCCCTCACTCCGCCATCTTCCACTTTCTCGACATCCACCACCTATCCACTCCACACCACTCTTCCACCATTTTCCACAATCATACCCACCACAATCCATTTCTCCACAACCTCATCTTCACCCACAGCTTCTGCCTCACTCTTCTTTTCCCTGGTCATCCCATTTTTCACCTTGATGCCCGATCTCACCTTCACTTCCACCACTTTCCCCCTGGCATTCTCGGTTCCACCTTTTTCACCCAGGATGCCGCCCTTCTCATCCACCACCACCCCGATACCGCTGGTGACTCCCTCTATAGTCACCATGCAATTTGTGGGCCCATCGATAGTGTCTCTTTTGCAAGACACCACCACCACTCCACCTAGACCCCAACCATCCCACCCATCTACCACTGGGGTCCCTTTTTCACAAGTCGGTGAGGAATTCAGACGACAATTTGATGCTATTTGAAACCTCCTCACCGACCCGTCTAACATCTTACAATCAATTTTTCTTGTGTGCAGGGACTGGCTACATAGGTATCTAAGCTCGATGAGTGGACTCACGCCTTGCCAGGAGTCCTTACAAGCATTCAACAATGATAGGAAACAACAGCCCAGTAAGTCAACCGTGTTGACGATCGCTTAATAAATCTGCCAGAGTTGATACTTGGAATGAATAGCCAGTAAGAAGTGTTGGCCCAACAAGTCGACAGGGTCTCCAAGCAAACTCAACCTTTGCCTAAAACCCTTCATGAGCTTCAGTAGCAACAAACTGCACTGAGCACGTGCTTGGCTGGGATTGATACCACCTTCACACAACTCATCCGCCACCACGAGGAGCACTCAAAAGATGAAGTCAATCATTTGGGAGCACAAGTGACTGATCTAACAACACGACTCCTCTCTGCTGAAGCTAGATACATAGATCTCAAGGAAAGCCACGACGAACTGCTCGAAACCCACGGGTAGGTGCATGTGGCACTTGAAGAACTACAAACTACCCATCAGCGATGCAAGAAAGCATCGATCAAAAAGACAAAAGACAAGGCGGTAGATGACAAGGATGATGAAGACGACGAAGATGATGATGATGATGATGATTCTGACTCCTCGGCTGACTCAAACACCGACAACTCTTGTTTAGATGATCATCCAGACGACCCAGATAATGATGGAGAGGGCACCAGTCGAGGAGTAGACAATACAAAGAGGGGAGATAGTGGAGATCACAAGGAGGGTGGTAATAAAGATTCTGAAGACCACCATGCTCTTGATAACAATGATAATGTCACAATGTCATATGGAGATCAATTCTTCAATTTCTCAGCTATGGGATCTCTGGGGGATACTGTTAAAGACACCACTTTTGCTGAGTTTCAACAATGCATTATGCAAACCAGCACTAGCCCACTCACAACAGCCACCACTTTCCAACACTCTGACCCAGAGCAAGCTGCAATCCCCCCCCAGAGCAGGAAGTTTCTAAAGACAGAGTGAGTCTCGACACCGATGACAGACTCGACTCTGACTCTAACAAAGATGAATATCTTCCACAATATGTGGATGACAATGAGAAAACTTCACTTCCTCCACCACAAGACCTTCCCCCCGCCACCTCTACCTCACAAGATGCACGACTTGGACAGGGCAGCCATCTCTACTTTAGATGTTCAGGACATCTTCATCCTGAACACTATTGTAGATGATGTCAAGGGAGGGGGGGACATCATCTATAATAATACAAAAATGAAGCACAAGTTGACACATGAAGATTTCCGTATTCTCCTACGACCACAATCGGCGGTGAAGATGGCTATCTTCCGTGTCCTCCTTGCTAATACTATAGAAGAATTTTGGAGCCCGAAGAAATTGCATCCAGTTTTCAATGCTTCACCCGCTCTAGCTTTATGCTTATTGAACATGGACTTACAGGAAAAGTCCATCGAGTGGCTGCAAACGGGTATCATGAGGAAGGCACACTACATCACAGTGCCTTTTAAAGATTCCGGCCACTGGCTACTAATGATTGTCAACACCGAGGCCCGCGATGCCAAGGTGTACAATTTCTATGCCAGTGAGCTCAAGGCTGGACGGATAAACTTTGCTGGTTCAGAAGGCAGAGAAGCAAGATGCATTCCTTTCCGGCTTCTCAAAATAATATGGGCTGACTGCCCATCTCTTCAACATGGTTGGAACCAACCTTGGTTCCAAATCATCAACCCAGTAGTCCAAACGCTAGAAGGTTCAAGGGACTGTGCTCTATGTACAATAAGATTCAATGAAGCGCTCAACAGACATATCCCCTTTACCGAGCTAGCTACAGAAGACATGCATTCTTTATGGGGACGTTACACCATGGAACTTATCTGCGACAGACGGTTCTTTAAGGACCCAACTATGGCGCAAGACGACATACCTCATTACTTATTCTCTGCTATCCAACGTCCACAAAAACAACCATTCAAAAAAATTCTAAAGGAGTTGAAGCAACAACAACAGACCGTTAAGGTCCCAGAAAAATGCCAATGGGACCCTTACACTTTCGATATGGCAGAAGATAAGGGGGACATCGATCTGTTTACAGGAGCCACCATCAATAGATCATCCAAAGATATGGTGCCTCTATCTGCTATACAACCAACGTTCCCAAACTTTGACCTTGCTGCATGCAAGAGTCTTTCAGATAATATACTCAGACTCAACATGTCTCTGCTTTATGTAGAGAATGATGAGTTTGTTTTCCTTGACGGGAACATTCTCATAATGGAAGATACACTCTGTGAAACCGTACAAGTAAAAGGTTCATTATCCATGAGTGTGATGACTGCCTACCAATTTATTCTAGCACGAGACCTGCCTACGGTTTACATGGTGTCAACATACATGAAGGATTATTTACTCGGCTCAAAGAACTTCGACACCACTGAAGCCCTTATCTCATATCTTCAACATATGACTCCAAAGTTCATATTATTTCCATTCCTTCACTCTGAGCATTGGATGTTACTGGCAACAAACTTACACAATGGAACTACAGTCATCTACAACAGTTCTGATAGCCAGTTCGATCCAATCCAGAGAGAGTATGTTGTTACAGTAAAGATGCCTACGGAAGAAGTGGCGAAGGATTGTGCCGAACGACTACACGATCTTCTCGGCAAGCACACAAAGGCGTACAACAAAGAACATTTCCACCGCCCAGCCTTCTGCCACTGATGTCCCCAGAAAATTAGAGAATCAAACGACTGTGGTTTCCACGTCCTTTACTGGATGTATACCCTCACCGTTCTTGGTAAACATGTGGAGGACATGAAGGATGTGGATTATCACGCTTTATGTGGAAAGTTTGCAGCAAATCTCCTCTGTTCCTATGGAGCCAACAAAGGATTAACAGAACCTTGACACCCTTGCCCATGTACTTCTCAACCTATCACCTTGACACTCTACAGATAGAGTGAGTGATAAGTTAGGGGGGTACACTGGGCAAGGGCGAGGTATTATATTCAAACCTTCTAATCTCCACTCTTTCATTTACCTTTATTCTTTCGTACAAATTTTTCTTTTTCTGACAATTAGTTTTTCTGATAATTTCTTTGATAAAATAGCTATTGTACATAAGAAAACATTCTTTTTGGAAAGGGGACATCCCTAGCTAAATTAGAGACAAAGTAGTCCTCAGAAGCAATTACATAAGTAGCATTTAGGCATGTAATGGCGAATTAATAAATCACTTTCATACTCGATTTTCATGCTTTTGCTTCAATTCTACATCAGACTCTCCACAGGTTAACATCATGGCCAAAACAAGCCAAATTCTCTCAAGGATGAGAGGGAACCAGGTGAAATCCAAATCAAGGAACCTCACAAGTGGACCACTAAGTACAAAAATCAAAACAAGTGCATGTCGGGAAACTCTAAGGAACAATTTTCTTCTTTTCAAAAAGAGGCTTGGCAGCCCAAATAAAGTCCCTAAAATACCCAATTCCTAAGCTCATGAGCATAGGAATAAAAGCCAGAGTGTTGAATAAAAACATCAGAGTTGTGTCATGCATAAGGACCTATATGAAGAGCCAATAAAGGTCTTGCCCGATTGGTACATTCAGCTACCCTCACAAAGCCAAATGTTTCGCGCCTGGTAGTGAGACCCTAAGGTCTCCAAATATATGAAAGCTAATAAAGGTCTCGCCCAGCCGGTACATTCAACCACCCTCACAAAGGCAGATGTGTCACGCCTGGTAACGAGATCCTAAAAATTTAGATAAACCATTCCCCCTTCAAAGGGGGAGTTACACATTAAGCCTTCAGCCAACCCTCGTACCCATCTTAGCTTCAAGTAGAATTTTCAAAGAAGTATAAAACTACTTAGAGTCAAAGACATGCATAGAATACAGTCAAGGAAAAGGTGGTCCTAATGCAAGTTACACGATACGGAAGAAACCTGAGCTCCACGCAACTCTCAATTCTTGAAAGAGTTGGTGCGTACATAAGCCCCGATAAGGCTCTAGGAGATCTCTGGTTTAGAACTGAAGCAAGAGTATGGAAATATTCACTAAATAAAATCACCTCGCTACTCCTTGCCTTAGCTCTATCCAACTTGAGGACAAGCTAGACTCTAAGTTAGGGGGGTGATAACCTCCCATTTTGTGATGTTATCTTATTAGTTTTTTCTTAGTTTTCCATACTCTTTCTTAGATAAATTAGATAGAATAATTAACTTTCCACTTTATTATGAATATACCAATAAACTGATATTATCCCCTTTCTTCTTACAGAAAAACACAAAACAATTGCAAAAGAACTCAACCGGTCCCAAGACTGTGAAGAACCCCAAACAGTTTCCAAACTGTGAAGAGCTCAAACGGTCTCCAAACCGTTAAAGACCCAAATGATCCCAAGACCATGAGGACCCAAAGGGTCCCAAGACCATGAGGGCCCAAACTATCCTAAGACCGTGTGAAGGCTAATCGGTCCCAAGACCGAATGAAAGCCAAACGGTCCCAAGACCGTATGAAGCCAAATGGTCCCAAGACCGTATGAACCCAAATGGTCCCAAGACTGTATGGAACCCAAAATGGTCCCAAGACCGTATGAAGTCCAAACGGTCCCAAGACCGTATGAAGTCCAAATGGTCTCCAAACCGTGAGGATCCAAATAACCCAAGATCGTTCAAGATCTTCTGGAGGCCTATAAATAGGACCAAAGGGGTCCTCATTTAGAGAGATTCTTAGACACCCAAAGGCTTCACCAATTGTTCCAGAGGGTTATTCAACCTTCATCCACCGCCCCAAGGCTGCCACTCTAAGATCCATGCTCCATCCTCAAGCTACTTTCTCTCTCATCGAAAAAGAAGGTGGGAAGTGAAGGATTCATCACTAAGGCAACTACGTAGAGTGAAGATAGTTGATCTCTACTCCAAGGGGTCAACCTTCCTCCTTCCTATGCATAGATGATGTTTTCTTTCTCTCTTCCTGCCTCCTTATTTGTCCTTGCCATGAGCGAGTAATTCCATACACTAGGGTGCGGGGAGTAGCCCCGCTACCCATGTTTTCATTTCATGCATTGCAATTCATGAGTTTGCAATAGAGAAACACTATCTTTTCAATTCAACATCAATCGTTTAATGAATACTAGTTGCATGATCACCAACCTGTGTTATCTATTATCTACTAGTGTGAATTGTCTACGTTTGTGCTTTTAGATTCGATTATCGATTGTATGTTGGTTCTTGATGTATGTAGTCACCATATATCTATTTTGGTATCTAGGAACACTTTTCAAAGAGTGGAGTAAACTCACCTCCAGCATTGTACTTTCATACTATGAAATGGAATCAGTTGACGTATGGAAGTATAACTTTGACAGGTCGAGGAACACACTTTGCAAAGGAAGTGATGCAAAGTAAGTGACCATTCGTTCAGGGATGGTTGGCATTGCAATAATTCCACATTTCTCGTAGTTAGCTATTCAAAAGAAAGCTAAATCTACAAAGATACTAACTGATTAGACCCCTTTTTGCAAGCCATGTTATTATGTTGCATGTTATGATCCATGTATAGCGGTGGTGAAACTTGATCACATCCTAGTAGTTTCCAAATATTGTTTACAACCTTAACTTTACTTTCCTGCCATTTAATTTGCATTTGTACTTTAGTTTATTCATCAACCCAACTCTTCTATCTAAATATCAACTCTTAGGTAGATAAATAGAATTATAACATTTTCCATCTTGTTAAATCTTTAACAAGACCGTTGTCTCATGGATTCAACCCTCAACTATACTACGATAACACTTCCGCATACCTTAGCATACGTGGGTGGAGATCTTATTATAGCACACACAAGGTTAAACTTAGAGACTTCCTATCTCTAGGATTTTTAGTGATGCACACAACTCCATGTGAGTGGAGGCTCCATCAGATATAAATTTAAAGTCTAATATCTTTGACTAGGCAATTGTGTTTACACTTTAGATCCATGAAAAAGGGTGGTCAACTTTTACACTATTACCAAGGATAAGGCAACAAACAACCATTAAGAACCTAAAGTTTACTTAGAATTAGTCTTTGTACTTTATGTTTAGCAATAAACTTGACTACACCCTTTACCTTTATATCATCACGTCTACCTTTAGTGTCATTTACATTTCCAATTCAAATTCTGACTCGTTTGATACTTTTTAGGTAGTTGACTTTCCTTTCTCCTTCAATCCTAGTGATTTTTCATGAAGTTTCACAAATCAAGAATCTCTTCAATGATCCTTTGGCTAATCAACCAGTTGCAGGATAGGCTCTAGATAATCGTCCATCTCTCTACTTGTTGGCCACATCCCATGCCAACTACAATAGGGAACATGTACTATACCTCACTTATTAGTGGCCAACTTCAAATTAAACCTTGCTTTCCTGAACATCCTTCAATACCATACATTTGGAGGAAATTATGTCAAAGGAAACCCCTACCATCATATCGATGCCTTCAGAGGTCTATGTGACACCCTTAAAACAAATAGGGTCCCTCAAGACATTACTTACCTCAAGGGTTTTCATTTTTCCCTAAGAGACAAGGCTCTAGCATGATATGTACCACTTAAGGGAGTTACCACTTGGCAACATGTATTTGAAGCCTTTGTTGACAATCTTTTTTGCCATTGAAAAAACTATTAGGGTTAGTTTGGTTGGTTGTAGCAGGGTGCAATTTTATAAGTCAGTAATGTAAATATGTACATCAAACATGCACTTTGTCATCCTACTACACCATACCAAATAGGCCCTTAGGTGCAAGCACAAAATCACTAGTTTAAACACAAAATCCTAATGAGAACTTGTACGATGCTTCAAAAATATACCAAGAGTACCTCTGAGATTGTCCACGTCACAATTTTGATGAAGATTTTCTTATAACCACCTTCTATGAATGGCTCACCTCGACAAAAAGAACGTCCCTTAGCACAACGACGGGATGCACTTTAATGAAACATGATGTTGTGACTTCTAGGGAAATCGTTAATAACATGGTTGCACTACATGATGGACTATACTATGATAGAGGTTCTATTAGAACCACATTAGCCATAAACACCACTACTCTTGAATCAAAGTTGCTTGAAAATCTGAATTCCAAGCTAGACAAAATGGCAACAGTGGTGCATAATTTGAAGGAAGCCAATTCCAAATACCACATTAAAGCAATCATGAAATCTGTTACTTGTGATGAAGGTGATCATAGTGCAGATAACTATGTGTATACTCATGAATTTGATGACCAACATATGAACCCTATAGAAAATGTAACTTATGTAAATTTGGAATTTATATGTGGAAGTTATGAATAATTTGGTCAGAGGTATATTAGACTCTGCAGGAAAATGTGAGGCTACGTTCACTAGTTAATTTAGCAATCAATCAAATGCCAAAATCGCCACAAAATTTGCCTTTTCTGTAGCCAATAAAATTCTCTTTTCATTCCATGCTTGATCTTGAAATTCCTCCTTTAGACGCAAAAGATATGGCTATTTTTGTGACGAGTATCTCAGGAATTGCGAGAATATTTGAAAAGCCTCATATCTTCGTCTTTTATTATCTCGATTTAAATACTTAGATAATTCCTGAAAATTAAGAGAAATCTCATAAGAATTCTAGAAGAGAATGTTGAGAAGATGAAAGTGCTATTTATTTTTGAATTAAGATAAAATTAACAAAAAAGTCATAATTAATTATTCTAAATGAAGCAAAAACAAGAGATGAAAACGTATTCATCAAAATACCCCAAACTTAAACTTTGCTCGTCCTGAGCAACATTAAAATCAATAAATACTTCCAAGACATACTCTCAACCTATCATCCTCAATCTCCTAACAAACACTTGATTCCTTCCACCAAAAAATGGCCAAGCGACCCTGACTTCCTAAATTCACAAAAAGTGACTTTTATATTTCCTACTTCACAAACTTGCATTCATTCAGGACCTGCAATAAAATAGATTTTCATTTCACCTTTGCATTTGGTACTTCATAATTTTTTTTTAAAGTTTGACACAAGAACATGGATGATTTTGGATGGTTGGGTTTTTTGTAGTTTTCCCCTGGGTAGAAAATTGGAGTGAAGGAGGTATGGAAGAAGAATGGTCTCTCCTCTATTTGACTCGAGACCTTTTTATTTAGTGGACATGTAGTTACATTGACCGCATTTTTTATTTGATTTTTGGTGATACACCCAATTGTGTGGGTATGGAAGAAGCGGAAGAGGGGGAAGGGGTGCCACCCCAAACTTAGCATTTTAGGCACTATTGGCTTTTTATTTTCTTTTTGATGAATGGAAAGATTTGGAAGTGGTGGAAGAAGAGTAGAAGATGATGTTCTTGTGCAACTCTTTTTTTATTTTCATCTTTTTTTAAGAGTACCATGCATTGGTTCAACTATTACCGAATCATGCAAAAAATCAAGAAAATTTATACAAGTTGTACATGATAAGAAAGCATCACTCTTGAATCATATCGGTCCTCTATGGCTTGCTATCTTTTCCAAGGAGTGATTATTATTTTAGGTCCTAAGTGACATGAGGATTTCTAGTCATGAAAGTTTCAAAAGTTTGGTTGCAAGGCAGTCACATCATTAAGGGGAGTATTTTGAAAAATGATCATATCAAGGCTGACTAGATAAAGGCCAAACTAGAAAATTGAAATTTTTAACAAATTTTTGAAAAATTAAAACTAAACTACATAAAATGATGAGAATTTGCAAAAAAATAAGATAGAGTGGGTGGAAGGAGTACGTACCACCCACCTCCACCCCGAACTTAAGATTTTGCTTGTCTCAAGCAAAACTTAAATCCAGAATGGAGGGAAGAAAATCACTGGGATCACCAGGAGGTCCTGGTAGCTCAAAAAATATCCAGTTGAAAGGGATGTTGATGATGGTTGTAACTTTAAACAAAGGAGCTTCATGGTACACCCAACGTATGGGTGGCCGTGGCAGCTTAAAGAGGCTTTCATGATGTATTTTGCCTCTCACTCCTTCCAAAAGGATCCACACATCTTCCTTTAGCAGTAAAGGAAATGTTGAAGATGGATGTGGATTGGGGGAGGTTGGTGGGTACCCGACTGATAACACATGCAGTGCCAGATGTCCAAGGTCATGCAGAGGACCTGGCTCAGGTTCTCCCCCCCGTCATATTGACCTGCACATAGGAGAATTGGTGGTGATATGAAAGAGACAACTACATATAAATCAGCATGATAAGTATTTTTACTATGCTCAAAATTCATGCAATCAACCTTAGGATAGATGGGATTCATGGTTGATATAGCATGTAACTCTAGTTTCTCTATGCAAGGAGTTCCCACGGGTTCATGATAGATAAAAATGGGGACATATTCCTTGTAGCCAGTGGAAGGGGGCATGTGGACCTCTTCTAAGGATTGCATCTCTTCTTCTAAATCAGTTGTGCATGGAATGGGAATTGGTTGTGACAGAATGTAAGGAATCATTTTGTATCTAGATTGTGCGTGTTTCCTTTGGATTACCAATGTTGTCATATGGGTAATCTATTACCCCTTTAGAGTTAAAAATACTTTCCCATGAAGGCACTCCATAATCGAGTAGGAGGCCAATATAAGGCAAGAGAGAGGGGAATATAATTAATGACTTCCTAAACATTATCTTGTAATACTTAGGGAAGAAGGCTTTTTTGTGTTGGTCAAGGAAAAGAAGATAAGAGAAACAAGAAGGGAAGTTTGTTATGTCTTGAGGGTATTATAGTAGCCCAATCTTTGAAGGGAAACTAGTTCCACAAAATAAGGATTCGTGGTCCATATACAACATGGCTATAAATATGGGTATAGAGAACCATCCTTCTCAGGCATACACCCCTCATGCTTGTGCCGTCGTTGTCTCCTCTTAAACCCTAAGAGATCCCCAACCATCTACTTAAGAAACCATTGAATTCTCTGGGAGCCAAGGAAGGAGATATAGCAGTAGTCTTCTGAGTCTGATGAGAGACTGGACCTGTAGTCCTCTTTCCGTACTCTTCTTATGTTGTGTGGGGAGGATGGATGTCGAGCGCCTAGTTTGCATACAGCCATTGCACTGCAGAAGGTTTGGAGGTATGGGAGTAGGTCAGGGAAGCGGCGGAGGGCCAACTCCTTGTCTTACCTCACAAACATGTGGCACTACTGTGGCCAGGGCTCAAACCCTACATGTAGTACTGGTTCAGAGAGGCTCGAGCGGGCTGTGCCATCAGCATGGGTTGGTGAGAGGTGGGCCTCAAGGATGAGATGTTGCAGCGGCATTGGGCAGACGCCCTTGGCTACTGGCTGCTCAACAGAAGCCTTGGGGGGTGACGCCGGTGTTCAGGTCCCGGCTTCACGCGGCAGATCACGTGCAGCGGAGGTCAAGGATGATGAACTAAAGACGACAAACCCTGGTGGGCAGAACCTGTTGAGGAACGGTAGAGAGGTCGCACTGACGAGGGGGGAGATTGCCAGCATGACTGCCAATAGGTGGAGTTTTCCGATTTAACAGTAGCCGCGACAGACCCAGATGATGAGGACGGGGTCTCTGATCTCTGGTGATTGTGGTGTGGGGCTGCAGTCTGGCCATCTCCATCAAGGGTAGGGAAGGTGTCCAATGCTTCCCTTCTGTCCCTTGGGCCAAAGGAGCCAAGATAGCGACTCGGCAATAGAGTGTCGTAGCTGCGACCGGGGGGTTTCACGAGGGAGGAGAATACCCATTGGCTAAGGACCAAATCACCCCCACCATGCAAGGAGCTCGATCCACCAAGGTAAGGGTATTTTAGTAATTTAGTTATGTTTCAAAGTACCTGACGTGGCAAATAAAAATCTAGCAAACCGCTGGCGTGTCAGCGTGTGATTGGTTCAAATCTAATTAGCTTGCAAAATATGTAGTAATTATTAGTAACTCGGATTGCAACATATAATATATGAAAATCAATTAGGAGAACAAGAGGAATCCAAATAAAATGCGATCAGAACCTGATAATGCTTCCTGTTCTAAAAGTATCGGCTATACACGTCCTAATGTGTTTAATGAAAAGGAAAACCTAGATTTTCCTTAACCTGATGCTTAATTGAATAGATTCGTTCATGTTAAACTAATATATGATCTAGACTTGTAATATGAAGAAATCCTTGATAAAGATGAATAATGGATGATTCCAGATTAGCAATCTTATATATGTTGGTTTAGGGTTTTAAAACCAATGTTGACATCTTGCTATGACCTTAATGCCAGTAATGTGATCTAGGTATCATGAATAGTTTAATATGTATAAGATGATGATTAGGGTTTCACCTAATATGATTAATTAAATGTTGTAATCTTAGAAACAATTATATTGTGGAATTTGGGTTTGTAACCCTAATCCCTAGTCCAAATGTGAGATAACCCTAAACCCTAGTTTAGGAGCGCATCTAGATCTGAGTAATGTAATTTGAATACATGGTGACACATATGTAGTATGCTTTGTTTTAGATACTTGCTGATTACATGCTTTGTTGCTTGGATGTTTGGAAACATTCTTAAAGTATATGATGTTCTGCATGGTTTCTGTGATGGCATAAGGTATGCGGTTACACTTATGGATACGTGTATCAAATTCCCGTATTGCCGATGTTTCTCAATGAGATTGAATGACAAATAAACTACTTGCTTGTTTATTTACTTAGTGAGAAATATAAAGTTCCTATGAGTATCATGTAAAGTAAATAATAGTATTCTGAACCCCGGGTTAGACTGATCTTAAGGGTAATTCACATGAGCCTCGGAGGGACAATGATTACACCCGAGGTAGTTGACAAGATATGGGTTAGAATATGAAAAGAAGTTTATGTTCTTATTTGCAAGATAAAGATGTTTGCTTATATGTTACCTGTGATTATTGTTTGAATCCACATACCAGTATAGCAATATACTGACCGCGTATTTGTTTGTCGGTGTTTTAGGTATCAGATATACTTGATTCGTGGACAATGGGGTACAGTTAAAAGATGTTGAAGACACTACAGTTTAATCATGAAGGTTTAGTCGTAAAGGTTCATATTCACACTTGTAAAAGTTATTCTGTTTAAAAGTTATGTAACTCCTTAGAGGATCTTTTTATACAAACACGTAACTATTTGTTCATTAATGGAAATTGTTTACTATTTTGTATTATTTCATGAATTTGATCCTGGAATTTATGAGTGATGATTCACGACTTTAAGGTCTTCTAGACACTCAAAAGTGTGGGTCGTTACATTTGGTATCAGAGCATAGATTCATCAACTAATGCTTAATAGTTTATAATTTCAAATCATCCTTAGAAATTTAAGAGAAAAATTAGTAAAGCATAATGTATCTTTTAGGTTTCTTATCTCACACTTTCGTCTACTTCTCATCTCTTATTTAAAATCTTTGAAAAGAAAATTTTAATAAGAGAAGTAAAATGTGAAAAGATGTAACCTTTCGTGTAGGTCCCTCTAGAGAGGGTTGACACTAGAAAGATACATGTTTGGGTAAGCCCTTTCTTAGAGGAAGGACTTGGTTTAGGGTATGAAAACTCTAGAGAGTCTAGGGATGGGGAAACTCTAAGAGGTAGGGTGTAGTCCCTAACCCTAACCCTAAAACTGTAATCTTAAATAATGAACATGGTGTGGTGGTATGGGACACTACCCATGTGAAATTTGAAACCAGAATAAGAAAGATGAAGGGATGGGTTTAGGTAACCCAGTCTCCCATGCTTGTATGCATGAGGAGCTTAAAACCTATGTAAGAGGTATTAAGAAAAATATAAACCCAAAAGGTAGATATATGAAAATGAAAGTGAATATAGCTTGCTCAAACCCCTAGTGTTGTCTCTAAGAAGTTTGGTGACGATGGCCAAGCCCCTGGAGGGGAAGGCCAATGTAGCACCAAGCCCCTGGAGGGGAAGGTGACTCAAGTTTACTAAAAAGATAGAGACCATGAGGGGGTATTCTAGAAATTGAGCAAACATGGGTTGATATGTTATAATGATAAAAGTTATGCTTAATGAAAACAAAGAGATATTTATGAAACCTTTAGGGATAGTGAGCCAACCTGGGGTGGGTCAACCCAAAGAGTGGGAAGATGACCTGTGTAAGGTAAAACCTAGATCATGGGATCAAGTTGTGGCTAGAGAGCCTAACCCCCTCCTATGAGCCAAGAAGACACCCTAGGCTAGGACTTTCCCTTAAAAGTTAAGTGAATAAATGTATTTAAGTATTGAGATAACCTTAATCCTCACCTAGAGGAGTGAAGAGTTAAAGATATAAAAAAATGATGAAAGTACTTAAATTATTTGAATCCAAGGATGCCAACTCTGAGTGACACAACTGGTCAAGCCCATGAGGGAAGACCAGTAAGACACCAAGCCCAGGAGGGAAGGTGGCCTAAGTGGATGACCAAACCCAGGAGGGAAGGTCATGAAATGGTCAAGCCTAAGAGGGAAGACCAGGCAGGCACCAAGCCCAGGAGGGAAGGTGGCCTAAGTCCACAATGCAGTTGTTTAGGATCAAGCCCCTGGAGGGGAAGATCACTTAGGTCAAGCCCAGGAGGGAAGACCGACATGGAACCAAGCCCTAGAGGGAAGGTGGCCCGAGCCCAATGATGGGACAACACTGCATTATGTGTACTCGAAAGAGAGAGATGAAGGCAATCCAGTTTAAAGAATTAAATAAGAGAATAATGTGCTTAAAAGATGTGACAACTCAAAAGAAACCCTTAGGGAGGGTAGAGTCCTAATGCAATCCTAGGGTCAAGTAGGGTGTAGTAGAGGTACATAGGACTGATGGGTTGGGAGTTGATAAAACCTGAATGCACATGACCAAGTGGTCGGGAGGTAACAGTTGGTTTTCCCTAGGCCCATGTCTCAGAAGGTTGGCCATCTTCCTGATGTTCATGTGGCCCAGTAGGGTGAATGTAAAGACACTCCCTTGATGCATAAGGATGATATCACTCCAAAAGTACCTATACCCCTAGAGACCTAAAGGATTTAACTAAGGCTCATAATGATACATGAGATGTAAATATAAAAGATATAGGAAGTCGTAGAAACATGAGAGAAGTTGTGCCCTAACTTAAGAGTAAGAAAAGGGACACTTGACTTCATGGGATATAAGAATGTTGTGAAATTGAGAACAAGTAAGTTTAGAGTCATATAGAGTATGATTCAACTTAATATGTGAAATTAAAAGGTAATTTTTGGATGTACTATCTCCGCTTTTGGAATGGAATGAACTTTGTGTTTGGTCTGCAGTCAAATGCTTATTTCATTTCATTATGAGGGAGGGAGATTGGGTAGACACGCGTTATGCTTAAAATTGAGAATAAATGTTTAAGTCGAATGTGTAATGACATGAACTAGGGTTAGAGTTGTTACCTCACCCTTGTGTCAAAAGTAATGGATAATAGGTTGGAAACCTAGGTGAAAAGAGAAATCACCAAGTAATAATGAAATCATCAAGAGATGATGGGACTACTAGAGATATGGATATACTTGAATTTCAATTCAAGTGCCAATCTTATAAATAAAATGAAAATTGATTAGGTAGGGTCTTAACCCTAAGTTTTGAAAATAATGTGAGTTATCATTCGCCTAGGCTTAGTGGGCCTAAATTTTGAGGACAAAATTCTTTTTAAGGAGGGGTGAATGTTACATCCTTGAAATTTGTGGATTTCATGCCTAAATAAAATTAGGGACACATCCTGGTCCAATTGGGATAATCAAGATTTACATATGGGTCCCTGAGATATGTTTTGGACATTGAGGATGTTCATGATCATTACATATATCTGAGATAATATGTGGATTAGATAATTAATTATAAGATGATCCACTTATTTCTTGGAAGCCAAATAAAGGAACAATATGTAAGTACCCAAAGGAAATAGGAGACATGGTTTAAAGGAAAGAAGAAGTTTGGTATACAAGAGGATACACAAGTTTTCAAAGAAGTATAAGAGATGTGGTATTTTAAATGATTAAAGATAATTATCTAGCCAAGTCTGGAAACACAATGGTTAAGACATCTCTATATCCCAACTTACTAGATAGATATTTTGGAAATGATTTTATGAGTTTTTTTGAAGTGAGGATGGTTGATGTATGGGGTAAATCAAATACAGATAAAAAGGAACTAACTAGATTGTGCATGTTTCCTTTGGATTACCAATGTCATCATATGGGTAATCTATTCCCCTCTTTAGAGTTAAAAATACTTTCCCATGAAGGCACTCCATAATCGAGGAGGTCAATATAAGGAAAGAGAGAGGGGAATATAATTAATGACTTCCTAAACATTATCTTGTAATACTTAGGGAAGAAGGCTTTTCTGTGTTGGTCAAGGAAAAGAAGATAAGAGAAACAAGAAGGGAAGTTTGTTATGTCTTGAGGGTATTATAGTAGCCCAATCTTTGAAGGGAAACCAGTTCCACAGAATAAGGATTCTGTTGGTATGTATGCCCTGAGAGCCAATCATGGGATGATTGGTGGGATACATTAAGATTGATTTGATAAACAACAAAGGCAAGCTTCCAATTCTTTCTGCTTCAGTCATATGAGATAGTGATAGAACAGATTGAATGTCTAGAGAATGACAATACTCAATGACGTATGCTTTCAGGTTGAGGACCTGAACGATGAGATCATACGGATGCTAAGAATTTGTACATTCTTGTTATGTCCCTAGTCGGATGTCATTGTGGAAGGTAGATAGACAGCAATGACACACAAGACTAGATTGTGGTGTTGGTTGATGATAGAATCTCATTAGTCATGATATAGAGATATCAAACCAAACACATAGGTACTTGTTAGAGAACAAGTGTACCAGACAGACCCACCATGAGTTTGACACATGGAACCATGACATGGTAGTCACAGTTAGTACTCACAGTGATGGTGGTGAGTGTGATTCTTTGACCTAAAATCACTACACTCAACACATGTCGTTGGGCACACTTTGACATCATCAAACGCAGTCCTGAAACATGGGTTGTTATAAAGGTGATGATTGGGTGTCTTTGACACATGGGGCTTTTGAGGGGTGAGTGATAGATATGGGATTTGTCCCTCCTGAGGGAGTTTGATATCCAAGGCCACTTGATGAGTAGGATTGAGATAGGCGTGTGCACGCATGTGTGAATCAATATGTGATATTGATGTCATACATATCTCGTTCAATCTACTCTGAGATCAAGAAAGTGAATGAACATTGACAGGATGACTGTTCCATGCCTCGAGTTCATTCGGGATATCAGTGACAAAGGAATTATACATTCGCTGTAACACCATTCACGGATTGTAGGATGAAAGTTGTTCTCCAAATTTCTACTTTCACTTGGGTAGCACTGATGTGTGACTAGGCACCGCTCTTTGCTTGTGAAGTCATAAATGTTATGGACTCTCACTGCCAACGTGAAATGGACCTGCAGGGTCACACACATAGGATTTAACCTGGAAGAGGAGTTTTGTCCACAAGCAACGTTTAGATTGATTACTAAAGGAGTTTAGTAGTTCAATTAAACATTCAATCAGTCGATGGCTCAATATCATATGGTTCAAGGTGTTGGACGCATTGATTGGAGTATCGGATTGATTGAAATCGCAATTGACTGATTTTGCCCAACCTGTGCTCCCAACCGATCGGCTCAAGTGTTGAACCGATCGGCTCAAGTGTTGAACCGGTCGGCTGAGGTTGCTGAACCGGTCGGCTGGAGTGTCCAACCGATCGGCTCATGACCAGGTTGAAACGACTGGTTCAAGGGTTGAACTGATCGGCTCAACTGGTGCAACTGACTAGTTGGGAAAGTCATGTCGGCAAGAATTTTCCTTTGGTTTCAATTCGATTGGGAATATTATTGGTATTCGATACCAATTGGGAAAGAAACAAGGAAAGTATTTTTGAGCCGGATTAGGACCATGAACCGATCGGTTCAGGGCACCATCCGTTCGGTTGGAGTGCACCAAACGGTCGGCTCAGGTCCAACCGATCGGCTCAATGGCCGAACCGATCGGTTCAGCTATGAACCGATCATTTCAGGTTGTGAACCGATTGCTTTTTGTGGAAAATCTCGAACCCTTCTACTCCTGCGTTTAGTCCCGTATTGCCCGGGATGGAGAACCATGTCCCATGACCCTCCTATATATAGGGGTATTGGGGGCTTCTCAGAGAACAACTCGGTGCAACCAGTTGTTCTGCAAAGTTTTCGTTCTCTCTGGTTTTGGTAACCGAGAGAGAGCCCGAGCAAGTGCTTCCCGCAAAAGGGAGGTGCAGCAAGGGAAGGACAACTGTAGTTGGAACTGGAGGCATGAGAGTGTGTTGGCGACTAGTACGTCAACAGGAGGGTGCGACTCCTTCCACTTCCTTGTGGGACAAGGAGTGTGGAGTTCCAGGTGGTCCTTGTGGACTACTACAGAGGCGGGAGGTGTTATAACCCCAAATTTTGGGTTCAATTGGTGAGAAATGAAATTTCTCATATCAAAGATAATTGAACAAAGAATGGTATATTTTGTTTTGAGTACATGGATTTTGTTTACAAATAGCCTTGATATTTGTGTTGTGGGCTTTATTGGCTATTGGGCCCAATAACAATGAAATAACAAAGAAAATTCAATTAGTAATTGAATAATTGAATATTTGATAAAAGAAATATGTGGAAACCTCTAGAAGGCAAATCCAAAGAGGATTTCGTGCCTCTTGGGTTCCTTGGGCTCCAAGGAGTACAAGTTGCATAAATAAAACAATGAGAAAAGAAAAAGGTTAATTAAGTATTTCTTTATGAAGAAAGAAACTGGGAAATAATGATATAATGTGGAAAATGAATGAAAAGAGGCATAAATGAGATTTCTTGGGGAAATTTCGTATCCATGTGGTTGTTAATATTAAAAGGAATGCCAATGGGGAAAATAAAAGAGAAATAAAAAGAAATCCTCAAAAAGAGATGTTTAAATGAGAAATAAACAAGATAATGTGGAATAATGCATAATGCTGCATCTAGAAGGATAATAAGTATCCAATAAAGAGAATTTCAAAATAATAAGGTTTTTTGGGTGTCAAGGAGCCCCAATAAAGGAAAAGGGAGAGAAAATACCATAATTATGAAATAAAGAGATAATGGGAATACATAATCCATTAATTATGTATTTTTAATAAAAGGAAGTATTTTTCTAAGGAGATATATATATATATATATATTCGTGGCAAATAGATAAAAGGGCAAGAATAATGATAATAAGAGAAAGGATTTTCGTTTTTCTTGGTATCCATGAGATAAGGAATAACAAGGAAGAAAAGGAGAGAGAGAATATGCTTCTCCTTGAAGGAAAAGGTTTCCTTCAAAGTTTGGGACTTGGTTTCTCTTGGAGCAACGTCTTAGGGCGTGGATGACCTCCCCTATATGAAGGGGAAGCCCTTTCGAGTCCAGGAAGAGATCCCACGACCCCTCTCTTCTTTCTTCTTCTTCCTCTACATCCTTTTTCGTTTAAAACCCTATCAGGGTAAAGCAAGATGATCCTGGCATGACAAGGAGACCAAGGGGGACTAAGAGGAAGGCTGGACGGCTGCAGGTGCTTGGCCTGATGGACGAGCAACCGGTCGTCTTGGCCGCGGTTTATTAGCGCCCTGGGTGCGCGAGGGCTTGGCGGAGCTAGCGGGAGCATCGCCGGAGGTCAGCGGAGTGAAGAGAGGCAAGGAGAGGCGGCACAAGTTGCCGCTAGGGCGACAACAAGGGCATGTCGCGAGGTTGAAGAAAGGAGGGAGACGCTGGACCGAATTGCCCTTTTGCGGACTGAAGGAGCGCTTAAATTACAAAGGGCAAAAGCATAATTCAATTATAAACTCTTTGAGTGGGTTGCATGGGGTTTGGCGACGTGGCGCTCTGTGATTGGTCCAAAGAAGGTAATTTTACAAAATTCATATCTCTCTAATGGTAGCTCGGATGAGTATGCATAAAATATGAAACTTGCTCAGAAAATCGAGAGGAATCTAAATAAAATATGATTGAAGCCTGATTCCTTATGCAATTCGAAAAGTAGTGTAATTTATCAACTTTATTGAATTAATGGTTAAGAAACCCTATTTTGATGTAATTAATGTGAGTAATAGGATTTATTTGATGGATAAAGTTGATATTAACCCGTTAAATGTAAAAAGGAACATTGAGTTCAAAAAGGAAGAACTTTGTACATGATTAGTTTAATTTATAATTTATATGCTTGAAATTGGAAAAATACATAAAGTTATCCTCTTTAATGATTTAACTAAGGAAAAACCCTTAGATTTGATGATAGATGGATAATTCAAGCTGATATTAACCTGTTGTCAATAAAAGTGAAAATAGGATTTGAAAAAGATGATCTTTTGATATAGTTGGTTTAACTTAGGGTTCTATGTACATGAATATGCCTTAATGGGATTAGAAACCCTAATTTATGTTGATATGAATTCTAATGGTTTTTATTGTACAAATCGACGAATAAAATAGAAATATGATGATTCGAAAATTAATTGAGTACCAAAGATCTTTAATGTGAATTATTTGGATAATTAGTATTTCCTAGTGTATAAAGTGGAAATAGTGATAAATAAGGTTCATATATGTGGGTTGAACTATAATGAAATATGATTGGTCAATTTGAAAGAAACCGAAGATGATAATTAGCCTTAATGTTTTGGATATGACCTAAAAGGATAAAGATAATAGTTTTAGTGTAAGAGAAGCATATTAGACTTAATTGACATTCAATTGTGTCTATGATGCAGAAATTAGGGTTTGTGAACTAAAAGAGTATTAAAAGTGATAAATGCATAATGAAGGCTAAAAACCTAATAAAACCCTAAGGTTGGCCTAGAAATTATAAGGTGGAATCCAAGATTGATCTTGTGGATGTTTTGAATAAAACAATGACACTTGGATGTTATGCATTATTTTCAGGATATTGTTGATTGCTTGTTAATTGTGTTGAATGTTAATGCATGGACATCAAGTTACTATGGATCATGTATGTGGTTACGATTATGAATAACCACTATAGTTTCCCGATGTATTCTCGGATGTTTAATCGCATTGAATGCAACTAAACTGTTGGATGTTTATTTATTTCATGCCACTATAAAGTGACTATGATTATCACCATGAATGTGCATAAATAACCGGCTAGATCCGGGTCCACCTCTGTTACTTTGAAAAGGCTAAAAAGGGGTAATTCTAGAGTAAGGTCTAGGTTACCGTGAGTTAGAGACTCTTTAGCAAATTCCGAGTTAAGGAGTGGTCTACTTACGAGTAGTGCCATGTGACTCAACCCTAGAAACTGGTTCACTTATAGGTGGATCATGAGGGGTTTAATGGGAGCAATACAGATGATAGGGTACTCTTGGATCACGGAGTTATATCTAAAACGTAATATTGGTTGTTAAATAAGTAATTGAATGATTACATTGTTATCATAGTTGCATGTTTATTGTTTCCCCCACATACCAGCTTCGGCTGACCGACGTTTTGTTTGTCGGCGTTTTAGGTACAATGAAAAGGACAAACAGTAAAGTGGCACATGTGATACTAAAAGAGAATTAAAGTGAAAGGAGGATTAGATAGATTAGTATCGGTGTGAATAGAAGTTTAGAGATCCAAGTTTTCAAAAGGTATGTAAAGAAAAATTTTATTACCATTTTCAGTATATTCTGTTAGAATTTAATAATTGTTTATGGTTATATGTCGAACCTTTGATCCGGGATTAATGGGTGCGGCTCAACCTCTTGGTCTCCCTTAATTGGGGGTTATCGGGAGGTGGGGTTGTAACATTTGGTATCAGAGTCTGGGTTCCTCAATTAACCATTAATAATTATTAAATTTTACAAACTCCATAGAACCCAAGGGAGTTATTAGAGGAGTATCCGAAAGACGGAGGTGTCTAGAAAGGGATCACGACCGGGGGCTGGAAAGATTTTCCTCCGCATCGCTAGTCGGAATACGAGGACTCCCGGACCCGTGTGACCGCCTGGCCAAAGTCTTAGGGTATGAATCGAAATAAGATACCTTTAGGACTTCTCATCTTATTCATCCCTTCTCATCACAAAATTCTGATAAGGACCTAACGGATTAGGGTTTTCTTTCTTCTCCTCACCCTCCTGAGGTATGGGTAAGGTTAATAAGGTCTAAGGAATCCTCCACTAAATTAAGGAAAGGCATGTAAATAAGATGTCATGGACGAAAGCTTAATAGATTAAGCGCAAAATAAATAATAGATACATGCTTAGGTCGTATGACATAAGTTGTCATGTCCTCAGAAGAGACCTGAGGCTAGACCTTCTTCTCAGGAGGATAAGTTTGTCTTGGAGATAGAGATCTCCATTGCAAGTAGAGACCTAGCACATCCTCTGAGGATGATGCTAATCCTAACCCTAAGTGAAGGTTAGAGAGAGATGAGTTGGACCAGGTGTTTGAAAGGACATGCCTTTGGGATGCCATAGGATCCATGGGTGACCTAACACCTTTGGCAACCCCAACCCTGGGAAGGGTCGTGCATGTTAGAGTACATGATAGCTCTTTGGATGATGATGTTAGTGAAGGACCATAGAAACCCTATGGGCTTGTACCAGTAGGGCATAGCTGGAACCTAGAGCACGTCATAGTGCTGACGGTAGGATGAAACCCTGGATAAGGAATTATGATGGAGCATAAAGGGTCATGGATGATCTTGAGCAACCATAAGTTCGAACCTAGGATTCACCCATGTAGAGCATGCTTTGGAGGTTGATCCTTCATGAAGAGAGGACCTCTAATGGTAAGGTTGGTTGTAGGGTTAGCTCTAGGGAGAGCAGGAAACCCAACAAGAAGGTTGGAAGCCTAAAACCCTAAACAATGGATGACAGTGGTTGCCTCATAAGTTGATGATATCTTGGTTGCCTTTAGAGGGACCAAACCCTAGACAGTGAAGATGAAGCATATGGTGCCTATGTGCCTACAATATAGGTGTTTACCTTCTGAGGTAGGAAAAAAGAGTTCCTTAGACCTAGAAAGGTTTAGTAGCAGGTTATGAGGCCTTGTACCTTGTTGGTTGTCCTTAGGGAGGACCCAACTCTAAGTGTTGCTTGGGTTGAAGGATGACAAGGAGTGCGTGTCATGCCTTTTTCATGCTTGGTTTGTAGTTAAGAGACAGAGCATGCAGTGAACCTAGGGTTCCTAGGCCTAAGAGGGGAAGTGGTATACCTAATGGCTAATGCTCATGATGAGAATTAAGTTTCTATAGTTTCGAGCATGGTACGCCTCATGAATAAAGGAAAAGGGAAGCCCCTTAAGTTTAAGGTATGTTTGGTGAACCCCTTACAGCTAGGTTGATGATAAAGGAGAAAGTTTTATCTTGATCCAACATCGAGGAAAGAAGGATAAGTATGACCTAGCATGGTACAGTGAGTGGGCTGCTTATGCCTTAATGGTTTGCTAGGGTTAAGTAGGCTCGTGTGGATGTAAACCCTAGACCTAAGAGCTTTTGTGACCTCAGAGATAGTTTTCCTCCCATCCTGGGAGAGGGACCCCTTTGGAAGGGTGTATATCAGTTTTGGTTAGTTTAAGGTAACCTAAAGAGGTCTCTTAGGATCTTAAAAAGCTAAGCAAAAAGTACATGGTATGAGGGTGAACCTGTAGACCCATAGATATCTATCTCTGTTTGCGTATGAATGCGTTACCATGGAAGTGACCGGTAGGGGGCTTGACCAAGGTAGGCAGGTTGCCATGATCCCTATGAAAGGATGAGGGCCAGCCCAGGAATGCAGAAAGAGAGATGATGAAGACATGGGTAAGGTTCTAAGTGAACATGTACTGTAATGGAGAATCCTAAGTCTATCCTAGGGTCAGGTAGGGATAAGACCGATGAAAGTAGGAGTTGCCTAATTCCCCAGTTGCACATGACCATAGGGTCAGGAGGTAACAACTATCATTGTCTGAGGGCCATGGGTTAGGAGATTGATCACCTTCATAAACTCATGGGACCCAAAGGGCAGTTGAGTAGGGCACTCTCTTGATGCATGAGGGAAGAGGGATGACCCCAAAAAGAGTCGGTACCCTATAGACCTAGAGGAAATGACCAAGGATATAAACCTCAGTAGGTTCAAGACTAGTTTGATATCATGATGTTTGTGATAAAGAGACATATGTGGCACGTTGCAACTTAGATTTAAAGGTGTACTGGCAAGGTGGGATGTACCATCTCTACTCTTGGAACAGGAAGAATTCTGTATTTGGACTGCAACCAAATGCTTATTTCCTCTTGTTATGGGGGTGAGAGATAGGACATTATGCATGTCATACACCAAGGATAAGAGATGATGTAGGTTGGAACGTTGCCACGAGAGATGGGGATAGAGGAGATAACCTATCCCGGTAAAGTGAATGATACATGGATGGCTTACTAGCACTAAGAGGAATGAGGTAGTCACCTTATGAGGATGTGGAGCTTACAAGTTATACCAGTTTGAGTTTGGTCACCATGATGATGAAATCAGAGTGTTCTTAATGGATATAGACATAGAGTTGGAGATAATATGATAAGTGAAATACATGGAAGTGTATGTCTTCAATGTTACCTAATACCTAAGGATGAGAGGTGGTAATGTATGCTCTGGTTAAGACTTGTTTGACTAGAAGCTAGAAGAGGTTGTTTGGCTAACCCTAAGTTTGAAAAGGAGAGGTGTTTGGATAACACTCATATGTAACAAGATACGTTGAAAGGATAAGAGGTTGTTTGGTTAGCCAGTCTAGTCCTCGATGCAATGAAGGGATGGTGGTAGAACCTCAGATGCACCTCTTTGGAAGAGAAGATGACGAAACCCTGACTAGAGTGGTTTAGGGTTTCAGAGGATTTGATCTTGAAAGAATCATGACATACAGGAAATCATGGTGGAAGATCATCATACACCGTGGAAAATGACAATAGCACTTTGGATGCTTAAGATGAGGTTGCATGTGGTTTATGGCCATGCAAGCCAGGAGGTAAAGGACGAACCCCAGTAACCCAGTGTATCGATATAGAGGACAAAAGAATCCCTGAGAGGGAATGGGAGCTCAACACTATGGATGTTGTGATAGGTCTTCCCTGGGCCAAAGAAGGTCGAGATACAATATGGGTTATGGTAGGTCGCCTTACCTAGAAAGGAAGAGTTTGGTTAAAGGACAGATCTAGTTGAACTACCCATGAGAGAGATGGTTCAACTACACCATGAAGCAAGTTCAAAGGTTCTTGAGTTTGACCTGAAGGTTCACTTCCATAAAGTGGAAGTAGGTACATGAAAAACTCAATGTTAGTATAATTTATCACCCCTAACTATGGTTAGTATGATCCAGACTAAAGGGTCTGATGAGGGCATGTGTGCTCGTTCAGGGTGATATCTAGAGACAGTTCTTGCCCTATGAAAGATGTGACTTCGACCACCATAGCCAGTATCGGGTTTTATATGAAGCTCTGTAAGGGAGGTTGTGTCGGTCACCACTTCAGTAAGGTGATGTTGGTGAAAAGGGCCACATGATGGTTAGAAAAGGGCCACATGATGGTTAGAAAAAGGGACCACAGTGCGCTTAGATGAAGTCACTTTGATTGTGCAAGGGCTGAAAGGAGCCTAGAGACGATGAGAGTCGTGAGCAGATGCAAAGTAGACTGACATACAAGTTACTGTGGGAGAAAATATGACATGAAAATCCGACCCCTCTAAGTTATAACTAAGGGAGCTGAGTTCCCGATACATGGGTCCATTAGAGATGGATGGGTGGAGAAGGTTATGTTTGACCCTACCCCTCAGGATAGAGTAATGTGAGATGAGTTCCATGTGTCCAATTTAGAGCGCTATGTGAGGTACCCGACCATGTGCTGAGCAATGAACCTAGTGAGCCCCAAGGGAGGCTGAAATGACCTGAGTCACCTGTGCAGTTTATAGACGCCAGAGTGAAAGAACTCAGAGAAAAGAATAAGTGATGATAAAGGTTCTTTGGAAGTGCCATGGGTAGGGAAAAGCCACATAGGGGCCAATGATGGACATGGAAAAGTCTTATCCTGAATTGTTTGTTTGCTTGTTTGAATTTTGAGGACAAAATTCCTATAAGAGGGGAATGATGTTATAACCCCAAATTTTGGGTTCAATTGGTGAGAAATGAAATTTCTCATATCAAAGATAATTGAACAAAGAATGGTATATTTTGTTTTGAGTACATGGATTTTGTTTACAAATAGCCTTGATATTTGTGTTGTGGGCTTTATTGGCTATTGGGCCCAATAACAATGAAATAACAAAGAAAATTCAATTAGTAATTGAATAATTGAATATTTGATAAAAGAAATATGTGGAAACCTCTAGAAGGCAAATCCAAAGAGGATTTCGTGCCTCTTGGGTTCCTTGGGCTCCAAGGAGTACAAGTTGCATAAATAAAACAATGAGAAAAGAAAAAGGTTAATTAAGTATTTCTTTATGAAGAAAGAAACTGGGAAATAATGATATAATGTGGAAAATGAATGAAAAGAGGCATAAATGAGATTTCTTGGGGAAATTTCGTATCCATGTGGTTGTTAATATTAAAAGGAATGCCAATGGGGAAAATAAAAGAGAAATAAAAAGAAATCCTCAAAAAGAGATGTTTAAATGAGAAATAAACAAGATAATGTGGAATAATGCATAATGCTGCATCTAGAAGGATAATAAGTATCCAATAAAGAGAATTTCAAAATAATAAGGTTTTTTGGGTGTCAAGGAGCCCCAATAAAGGAAAAGGGAGAGAAAATACCATAATTATGAAATAAAGAGATAATGGGAATACATAATCCATTAATTATGTATTTTTAATAAAAGGAAGTATTTTTCTAAGGAGATATATATATATATATATATTCGTGGCAAATAGATAAAAGGGCAAGAATAATGATAATAAGAGAAAGGATTTTCGTTTTTCTTGGTATCCATGAGATAAGGAATAACAAGGAAGAAAAGGAGAGAGAGAATATGCTTCTCCTTGAAGGAAAAGGTTTCCTTCAAAGTTTGGGACTTGGTTTCTCTTGGAGCAACGTCTTAGGGCGTGGATGACCTCCCCTATATGAAGGGGAAGCCCTTTCGAGTCCAGGAAGAGATCCCACGACCCCTCTCTTCTTTCTTCTTCTTCCTCTACATCCTTTTTCGTTTAAAACCCTATCAGGGTAAAGCAAGATGATCCTGGCATGACAAGGAGACCAAGGGGGACTAAGAGGAAGGCTGGACGGCTGCAGGTGCTTGGCCTGATGGACGAGCAACCGGTCGTCTTGGCCGCGGTTTATTAGCGCCCTGGGTGCGCGAGGGCTTGGCGGAGCTAGCGGGAGCATCGCCGGAGGTCAGCGGAGTGAAGAGAGGCAAGGAGAGGCGGCACAAGTTGCCGCTAGGGCGACAACAAGGGCATGTCGCGAGGTTGAAGAAAGGAGGGAGACGCTGGACCGAATTGCCCTTTTGCGGACTGAAGGAGCGCTTAAATTACAAAGGGCAAAAGCATAATTCAATTATAAACTCTTTGAGTGGGTTGCATGGGGTTTGGCGACGTGGCGCTCTGTGATTGGTCCAAAGAAGGTAATTTTACAAAATTCATATCTCTCTAATGGTAGCTCGGATGAGTATGCATAAAATATGAAACTTGCTCAGAAAATCGAGAGGAATCTAAATAAAATATGATTGAAGCCTGATTCCTTATGCAATTCGAAAAGTAGTGTAATTTATCAACTTTATTGAATTAATGGTTAAGAAACCCTATTTTGATGTAATTAATGTGAGTAATAGGATTTATTTGATGGATAAAGTTGATATTAACCCGTTAAATGTAAAAAGGAACATTGAGTTCAAAAAGGAAGAACTTTGTACATGATTAGTTTAATTTATAATTTATATGCTTGAAATTGGAAAAATACATAAAGTTATCCTCTTTAATGATTTAACTAAGGAAAAACCCTTAGATTTGATGATAGATGGATAATTCAAGCTGATATTAACCTGTTGTCAATAAAAGTGAAAATAGGATTTGAAAAAGATGATCTTTTGATATAGTTGGTTTAACTTAGGGTTCTATGTACATGAATATGCCTTAATGGGATTAGAAACCCTAATTTATGTTGATATGAATTCTAATGGTTTTTATTGTACAAATCGACGAATAAAATAGAAATATGATGATTCGAAAATTAATTGAGTACCAAAGATCTTTAATGTGAATTATTTGGATAATTAGTATTTCCTAGTGTATAAAGTGGAAATAGTGATAAATAAGGTTCATATATGTGGGTTGAACTATAATGAAATATGATTGGTCAATTTGAAAGAAACCGAAGATGATAATTAGCCTTAATGTTTTGGATATGACCTAAAAGGATAAAGATAATAGTTTTAGTGTAAGAGAAGCATATTAGACTTAATTGACATTCAATTGTGTCTATGATGCAGAAATTAGGGTTTGTGAACTAAAAGAGTATTAAAAGTGATAAATGCATAATGAAGGCTAAAAACCTAATAAAACCCTAAGGTTGGCCTAGAAATTATAAGGTGGAATCCAAGATTGATCTTGTGGATGTTTTGAATAAAACAATGACACTTGGATGTTATGCATTATTTTCAGGATATTGTTGATTGCTTGTTAATTGTGTTGAATGTTAATGCATGGACATCAAGTTACTATGGATCATGTATGTGGTTACGATTATGAATAACCACTATAGTTTCCCGATGTATTCTCGGATGTTTAATCGCATTGAATGCAACTAAACTGTTGGATGTTTATTTATTTCATGCCACTATAAAGTGACTATGATTATCACCATGAATGTGCATAAATAACCGGCTAGATCCGGGTCCACCTCTGTTACTTTGAAAAGGCTAAAAAGGGGTAATTCTAGAGTAAGGTCTAGGTTACCGTGAGTTAGAGACTCTTTAGCAAATTCCGAGTTAAGGAGTGGTCTACTTACGAGTAGTGCCATGTGACTCAACCCTAGAAACTGGTTCACTTATAGGTGGATCATGAGGGGTTTAATGGGAGCAATACAGATGATAGGGTACTCTTGGATCACGGAGTTATATCTAAAACGTAATATTGGTTGTTAAATAAGTAATTGAATGATTACATTGTTATCATAGTTGCATGTTTATTGTTTCCCCCACATACCAGCTTCGGCTGACCGACGTTTTGTTTGTCGGCGTTTTAGGTACAATGAAAAGGACAAACAGTAAAGTGGCACATGTGATACTAAAAGAGAATTAAAGTGAAAGGAGGATTAGATAGATTAGTATCGGTGTGAATAGAAGTTTAGAGATCCAAGTTTTCAAAAGGTATGTAAAGAAAAATTTTATTACCATTTTCAGTATATTCTGTTAGAATTTAATAATTGTTTATGGTTATATGTCGAACCTTTGATCCGGGATTAATGGGTGCGGCTCAACCTCTTGGTCTCCCTTAATTGGGGGTTATCGGGAGGTGGGGTTGTAACAGGAGGTCACTGCCGTTTAGGAGGACAACTGTCATCCGACAGTCCGGTTCGAGTAGGAGTCGTGAGTCCCGGTGCGACCAGGAGCTGCACAGACACCGTCCAAGACCGGAGTTGAAGACCGCGCATAGCGCGAGGTATTGTCGCCGAACAAGCCTCGGGACAAGGTATGATTCCACAAACCATCTTTTCCTATTATATAGACGTTGACGCGTTTCCTCGTGCTGGGTTTGGGGGAGAAAATTTTTGTTTCCGCTGCCTTCTCTGCCTCCCCTAAAACCCAACAGATTGGTGGTCCATATACAGCATGGTTATAAATATGGGTATAGAGACCCATCCTTCTCAGGCATACACCCCTCATGCTTGTACCCTCGTTGTCTCCTCTTAAACCCTAGGAGATCCCCCAACCATATACTTAAGAAACCACTGAATTCTGTGGGAGCCAAGGAAGGAGATATAGCAGTAGTCTTATGAGTCCGATGAGAGATTGGACCTGCAATCCTCTTTTCGTACTCTTCTTATGTCATGTGGGGAGGATGGATGTCGAGCGCCTAGTTTGTATACAGCCGTTGCACTGTAGAAGGTTTGGCGGTACGGGAGGAGGTCAGGGAAGCGGTGGAGGGCCAACTCCTTGGCTTGCCTCGCAAGCAGGAGGAACTGCTGTGGCCAGGGATCAAGCCATACATGTAGTACTGGTTCAGAGAGGATCGAGCGGGCTGTGCCATCGGCAGGGGTTGGTGAGAGGTGGGCCTCGAGGACGAGATGCTGCAGCGGCATTGGGCGGACGCCCTTGGCTACCGGCAGCTCAACATGAGCCTTGGGGGGCGACGCCGGTGTTCAGGTCCCGGCCTCGCGTGGCAGATCACGTGTAGCGGAGGTCGGAGATGATGAACTGAAGATGACAAACCCTGGTGGGCAGAACCCGTTGAGGAACGGTAGAGAGGTCACACTGACGAGGGGGACGATTGCTAGCATGACTGCCAACAGGTGGAGTTTTCCGGTTTCACAGTAGCCGCGGTAGACCCAGATGACGAGGACGAGGCCTCTGATCTCTGGTGATTGTGGTGTGGGGCTGCGGTCTGGCCATCTCCGTCAAGGGTAGGGAAGGTGCCCAATGCTTCCCTTCTGTCCCTTGGGCCAAAGGAGCCAAGATAGCGACTCGTCGGCAGAGTGTCGTAGCCGCGATCGGGGGGTTTCGCGAGGGAGGAGAAGACCCGCTGGCTAAGGACCAAATCACCCCCAGCATGCAAGGAGCCTGATCCACCGAGGTAAGGGTATTTCAGTAATTTAGTTATGTTTCCAAGTACCCGACATGGCAAATAAAATTCTAGCAAACCGCTGACGTGTCAGCGTGTGATTGGTTCAAATCTAATTAGCTTGCAAAATATGTAGTTAATTATTTGTAACTCGGATTGCAACATATAATATATGAAAATCGATTAGGAGAACGACAGGAATCCAAATAAAATACTATTAGAACCTGATAATGCTTTCTGTTCTTAAAGTATAGGCTATACACGTCTTAATGTGTTTAATGAAAAGAAAAACCTAGATTTGCCTTAACATGATGCTTAATTGAATATATTCATTCATGTTAAACTAATACCTGATCTAGACTTGTAATATGAATAGATCCTTGATAAAGATGAATAATGGACGATTCCAGATGATCAATCTTATATATGCTGGTTTAGGGTTTTAAAACCAATGTTGACATCTTGCTATGATCTAAATGCCAGTAATGAGATCTAGGTATCATGAATAGTTTAATATGTATAAGATGATGATTAGGGTTTCACCTAATATGATTAATTAAATGTTGTAATCTTAGAAATGATTATATTGTGGAATTAGGGTTTGTAACCCTAATCCCTTGTCCAAACGCGAGACAACCCTAAACCCTAGTTTAGGAGCACATCTAGATCTGAGTAATGTAATATGAATACATGGTGACACGTATGTAGTATGCTTTGTTTCAGATACTTGTTGATTACATGCTTTGTTGCTTGGATGTTTGGAAACATTCTTAAAGTATATGATGTTCTGCATGGTTTCTACGATGACATAAGGTATGTGGTTACACTTATGGATACATGTATCGAATTCTGAGATTGGTGATGTTTCTCAATGAGATTGAATGATAAATAAACTACTTGCTTGTTTATTTACTTATTGCAAAATATAAAGTTCCTATGAGTATCATGTAAAGTAAATAATAGTATTCTGAACCCTGGGTTAGACTGATTTTAAGGATAATACACACGAGCCCCAGAGGGACAATGATTACATCCGATGTAGTTGACCAGATATGGGTTAGAATATGAAAAAAAGTTTATGTTCTTATATGCAGATAAAGATATTTGCTTATATGTTACCTGTGATTATTGTTTGAATCCACATACCAGTATAACAATATACTGGACGTGCATTTATTTGTCGGCATTTTAGGTATCAGATATACTTGATTCGTGGACATGAGGGTATAGTTAAAAGATGTTGAAGACACTACAGTTTAATCATGAAGGTTTAGTTGTAAAGGTTCATATTCACACTTGTAAAAGTTATTCTGTTTAAAAGTTATGTAACTCCTTAGAGGAGCTTTTTATGCAAACATGTAACTATTTGTTTATTAATGTAAATTGTTTTTTTTGTATTATTTCATGAATCTGATCCTGGAATTTATGACTGATGATTCACGACTTTAAGGTCTTTTAGACACTCAAAAGTGTGGGTCGTTACACTAGCTGTGAAGGCAGCCCAAGCTATCTAATCTGAGGACACACATTATAGCATATTCCAATTTGACTCATCTGGTGGCCTATAAGGCGATTATGAAGAAAACTTACCGACCTACAGGTTTCACTTAAAAATCAACTTTGTAAATTTGGGGATTTGGAAACGAGTATATGATTTGCTTATAAGCTCAAATCTAGAGTAGTTGTGCTTAGCTGACCCTAGGTCATATATAGAAGAGACAATGGAGTTCATGTCATCCATAAAAGAAATCTCCATCACATAGGTTGTCGATACGACAACTAGTTAGTGCAAACACATCCGAGTCCACATCTACAACACAATGAGGTGCTCACTTAGAAGATACTCAACATAATCTTTTGCACATCAGATGAAGAGACACAAGATCATGCATTGGCTTAATTGATAAACATTACTCTTGTTTCAATGCCAATACTTACCTAACAAAACTCACAGGCGAGCGCCATTACAGGCACCAATAAGGCTTCTATTATGCATTCTGGTTATGGAGGATTATGCGTAAGATTTTTGCTAACATATTACTCACTAAGTTAGAAACAAACAATATTTACCATGACGGACTTTATATTGTATCCTATATTATGGAAGGAAAACCTGCCAACATAGGTAGATTGTTGATCGACAAACGATTATTTATATCATCCTCACCACAAAGAGAGTATTGCATGGGGGGTAGATCAACATAATCTACAAAGCCTAATAGAATCCTACCTCCCCTAAAAGCTTCATGGAAATTATGTACAAGCACCTTATCAACACTAAGTACTTAATATATGTAGGTATTCTTGCACGCCACAGTGAGAAAATTTACTATCGCTTCTTGCGGTTTGATATATACATTCCCCTACTAAAGTTAGCTGATTACGATGCTCAGAAGTTACTTTTTACATAAGAGGAACTTAAACAACTTCTAGCTCAAGCTCGTGTTTTTACTACAACTTTAGTAAAAAAAACACCAACTCTTCCTCTAGGACTCGCCTAATACCTGCTATACCCACAATTACCAAGGAGCGATCTCTATTATTCCCCAAGAAGGCGATCACAAGAAGTCGGTGAATGACGTCATTGAGATTCCAACACACTCTCCACTACAACCTATCAAGCATTCTGCCACCCCTGCGACCTCAACACAACAGTAGAAGAAAATGGCAGGTTCATATCACAAACATACACTAATGGATCCACCTCGATCCACTATCTCTACCTCCACCTCCACCTCAATTCTAGTTGTACCCACAATTGTTGCAACACCAATTATACCTCCTCCTTCCCCTCCCTCAGTAGTTCATGATATTCAAGATAGCCCACCTCATCATCACTAGCATGCAACTAGTTCATCCACTTTACATGCTCCACCTTAGACAAAGTGTTCCTATACACCATCCTCACAACATTCTTCCAGTATGATGTATCTGGAAACACTCGGAGTCTTTGGCCATTAGCTTGACATCTTATGTGAGGTAACTATTGACCACATGTCATATATTTCTAAGCTAAAATAAGAGGTGCATGTTTTGTCAAATTAGGTAGAGACACTCATCAAGAGGATGAACGAGTTGCAACAACTGCCATAACATGTTTCCATAATAGAGCGTAAAGTTAATGCTTTATTTCACCTTTCCCAACAAATGACAAAAATGTTGTCTTTAAAACAAAAAATCTTAAATGATTGGAAGATGTGCACCAACAAAAACTTGAACGTTGCAGTGCACGAAGATAATGCCAATGTCAGTTCCTTGCTTAATCACCGACTAAAGGCTCATTTCCATCTTCACAGTCTTCACATGGGAATTCCTATGTCCAAAATATGACTAGTGAAGAGATCCGACATTGTTCTCTTAACTATTTTGTTGGTTCTTTTAGAGATTTAGTCTCACATGTCTTAGAGACCTTAATGACCAAAAATTTCCTGATGGTGCTCCTTCCATATCTACTACTGCCCCTGTGAATCAACCAACAACATCGACCTCTACTCCCCCTCCAGAGAACTTCACATGGGGAATCCCTTCTTATTTGTTGGAGCCATATTTTAGCCCATCCAACAATATACATGCCCATCCTTCTGACAACAAAATCCCTCTCACTCAGGTCCCTTCTGATTATTTTCTTGACAACCCAATACGGAGGCTACATGAGATCTACTTGGTGATGATAGTCCAATCTGATCACTTTATAGTCAGCATACTTCTGAGGAAGTTATTTCCTTGGAATTATATGAAGACAAATTGGACTTACAAACCAATGCTTACAATCCAACTGATGATGATCACACTTCTTCTAATGAAGATAATGATGATTTATCAACTGTTCTATCAATAGTGATCCAATACTTTCAAATCCCATCTCCCTCGAAGAACCTTTTGCTCTTCCACTCCAACTCCCTTGCAAAGTGCATGATTTGGATTCAATCTACTTTTAAGGGATGCCAATTCAAGAAATCTTCATTTTATAGGATATTCTGGATGAGATTTTGGATGGCCAACAAATCATCTATAACAATAGGGTACAATCTCTTTCTAGGAATGTGTTTCATCACATCTTCTTCAGCCCATCTAGAATCAAGAAATGTCTTTTTATAATGTTGACATTTACTATCTTAGCAGATGTGATGCCAAGTGACAAACAGTGGACATTCTACAATGCCACAACTTCCCTTGTTGATTGCTAGTTCAAAAATCATTTGAATGTGCTAGCTACAGAGACGCTCCTTTCTAAATGCTCCTCACCAAAATCAAGAAGTAGACAACATGTATAATTCTTCTTATTTTTAACTTCATAGGATTTTGGCTTCTATGTGTTGTAGATCTAGTTAAACAACAAATTTACTTTGCTCAACACTTGTCGGGTCGATATAAAAAGTGCATATATGTGATTTCATAATCTAGCAGCTAAATAGCTTCCTCAGATCCCTATCCATTTAGAACGTGTTATTCACAGTTGTCCTTACTACAAGCCCTACAAGACACGCTATATTATTGATCTATTAGTCCACCGATGTGTTAATGGTTTTTCTACACTATGAGCACAGTATGCCATGAGGTGATTCACAATCACCATTTCTTCTAATATCCCAAACTTTCTGATAATTTACATGATCTATATCCACTAATTCCTAGACCTATAAAGGAACCCTTTCAGTAGGTACTTCATCGAGAAGAAGGGGAAGTCATTCAATGAATACCTTCCCCTCTCATCTCCCAGGCACCAAGATCTATATCCGCTTCTGAATGAGATTGTGAGGCTACAACCTCTTTTAACATATTGGAGGATCCCAAACCATTCACAGTTTTTTTGTCCTTCTTTATCAATTGTGCCAAGTTTTACAAATTTTGACAAAATCGCTTGTTGTGAACTTTCTTAAGACTATCTCACCTCACTCAAGAGATGTCTCAAGGATGGTGATGATATTGTATTGTGTTCTGTTGCAACAATGTGATAATTATGAAAGACGACCTTAGAGACACCCTCAACCATGAGGTTACTTATCTCATTGTAAGATCATCAAATTTGGTAAATTTGGATTCAGTGATTATGAATTCAATAATAATGTGTTGAAATATAAATACAAGACAAGTGGAGTAATATTAGAATGATGAGAACATTAGTGTGAATTTGATTTATTTTTTATGATGGAAGTACGTTTTAGACATAGAATAAGTCTTTAATTTAAGTAAATAATGTATTGTTGAGATAATATGCCTTTATGAGACTCCAGTTGAGAATTCATTGCATCTCAAACCTCAAGTTTGTAATTAAGAATATAATTGATTTTATAGACCCTTTTCAAAACATAAGAAGAGGCCTTGGGACCTAGAACCCAATACAAGCCCAAAATGGTTAATCATGGTTTACATATGGGTCCCTAGGATACATAATAAGGATTGGAGTACTTTGTGTCATGGTGATGCCCCACACCACAAAAAAATGAGATTACTCAAAACAATCATGTAGAAGAGAGATTAAAAAACTTATTAGCAGAAAATACTAAAAATTAAAACCTTTTTACATAAAACAGTCATATAGCTAGAACCTTTACACATGTGACCTTTCATGCCTCAAAGCATTCACAAGGCATGATGTCAACATGTAACAAAAGCATTGTTCCAGAACATATATACATGATTCCATCGGATATGATATACAATGGACACAAAGATAATGCTTTCGCAAAACATCTACAAAACATTCCCAAAGACTTGAGTGTACATGGACGACTCCAAGACTCTACCAACAAAAGACATCCAACATCACTTCCAACCTTATCAACTACTACTCCTCTGGTTGATGTTCAACCTCCTCTGCACGGTCTCTACTTCCTCATGCTCATCCACCTAAAAAGGTTGTTAACCAATGGGCTGGGACACACCGTCCCAATGAGAGATATAACTCTTCGCCCACTCTATTATTATCACTGATAACATAAACTAAGCAGTAGTATAAATAACAGGAAGAACAATTATTGTTGAATTATGAAACATATTAATAATTTAAAAGGAATATGAAGAACATGTATATTCTCTATCAACAACATTGTATAAAGATCAAGCAAGGCCTTAACCAATGTTTTCATATTTGTTCCTATACAATTATACAACACAACTGATTACATATTCATTATGCCCTGAGGATTTGAATCGTACCATCCAAATCCAACCAACCACTATATGAATATATAGTCGAGTCAGTGCCATACAAGGTCTAATGGAAGAGCCAGAATCCACAACCTCAGCTTCCTCGTTCAGCATGAGTAAACATGCAGTGGCATCATGAGTCATCTGCTTCCAGAGACATTTTAGTCTAACTGTGCATATTTAGCCCACCTTATTACAGGTCACGACGCTAGAGAAATTGAGCTACAACTTATAGCAGTGCTCTTCCAGGTATGATTTATAGTCAATCCTATGATACAATTCCACGTATGACTTACAGTCAATCCTGTGATACAATTCCAGGTATGACTTACAATTAATCCTGTGATAAAATTCCAGGTATGACTTACAATCAATCATGTGATACAATTACTTTCTGGATACAAGGTGGTATTCCAACATGCACCCCACATATTCAACAATATCCTTTCTGAGTTAAACTCGTTTCACCATTCAACAAATGCTGACATGGAATGGATCTATAGCACATGGCAACTACACTATTAAATTTCACTTGATTAATTAGATCAATTTAAACATCTTTAAGCATCAATCAAGTTACAACGTATAATCTCTAAACAAGATCTACATAAAAAGGGTATGAATCATCACCAGAAAATATTGAATCACATCATCAAATTATGCCTGTTATCACTTATATGTCCATCTCAAGGACCAATGTCCATCACAAGGACCACATGTACATCACAAGGACCACATGTCCATCACAAGGGCCACATGTCCATCACAAGGACCACATGTCCGTCACAAGGATCACATGTCCATCACAAGGGCCACATTGTTGGCTAAATGGACATCTATAAATCCCTTTGTTTTGATTATGACAAACATTTCATTCTTATTGATCTAACGAGCTACTTGAGTGTGCAGGATTAAGGTGGATGACAAAGCAACTAGGGAAATCCATATGCCTACATGTTTATGTTTTCATGCAATGTAATCGCTTTGTAAAAACTTGTACAAATATATAATGTACAAGTACTTAGATTGCATGTAAATCAAGCGTTAGATTTTCCCTAGCTAAACACCACATGTAGATAGGTCATCCCCTTTAAATAAAGTCACATATGCACACTCATACACACATTTAGTGGTTTAATTAAAAGATTGAAACAGGGTCTATCTCGTTCGACTAACTCCTCGACCGAGACACTCTCGGTCGACAATCTTCTCGACCGAGAAAGATCCAAAGTAGCTGTTAGACACTACTGACAAGGTAGTTGGCAGTTGGAGATAGACGTTGCAAATCACTTGTTCCAGAGAGCATGTCGGTCGACAAAAGTTTGACCGAGTAGGTTTCTCGGTCGACCATTCCTCGACCGAGATGGTCTCTGACAGCAACTGCAGAATTAATTAATTAGCCGTTGTTAAAGCAACAAACTTGTACCTAACGGCTAGTTAAGCACTTAGAAACCCCTAGAAGTTGTCTAGAACGTCCTTAAGCATCCTTAGGCCATTCCTATAAATAGGACAAGCCATAGGACACTCAACCATAGGACACTCAAACACACTTGTTACACTTGAGAAATCCTTGAGCATACTTTGAGCAATTTGAGCATTGTGACAATTGGCTACTTCCTTCCTTAGCTCAAAATTCGTGTCCTATAGGCTAGTATCTCATACCCACTGCAATCACAAGTCCATACACTTGGTTAGGAGATCTATACGCTTGATCTAGGAAAATCAAGCCTTGGGCTACAAAGAATAAGTTGTAATTTCCTTTTTTCTTTCTTGTTCTTTATTACCGTTTGTACTCTCCTTGCTACTCCTAGGTTGGAGGCTGCTGATTGGAGAGGGTGGAGATCTTCTTGGTGAAGAAGGTGACTTTGAGCTACTTCAGAAGGCTGGTGCAACGGGAGGTTACTTCTAGAGAGGAAGGCTACTTCAAGGGGGAGCTTGGAGTTACTTCAAGAAGGCTACCTCAAAGTTGGTGCACCTACTTCAAGTGAAGGCTGTTCAAAGGGTGTAAAGGAAAGTATTGTATTTTGTATAAATCCTTGAGAAGGTAATAAAATAAATACTTTCAAAATCCCAGTTGGGTAAGCAACCGGGTAGTGGACTGACAACTTTAGTACTTGCTAAAGTTGGAACCACTCTAAACACCTGCCTCCTTCTTCCAATTCCAATTGTGGTTGTTCGAGTTAAATAAATTGTTAAAATTATTTTAAAACTCTATTCACCCCCCCCTCTAGTGTTTTTCACACATGTCCATCATAACCACCATAGCTCATACTTGTCTATGTACATCAATCAGTATCACCTACATGGTTAGAAGTTGATAACAAGAAGGCAAAGATTCATCATTTCATATAACTCATATTATACATTCAGATTACACATTTCACATCATAACAATTAGGGTTTCACTTTACTCGATTAGGGTTTACAGGGTTAGATTTCCAGCCACCCTTAGGTTATCACTTTCCACATCATTGTGAGATATGTTATTAGACATAGAAGCATGTTTATTATTATCATTATAAAACATATTATGTAGTTTAGAAACATAACCCTCACATCATACATACAACTATTCCATAAGGTACCACACTTTCACTAAGATATACCACATCAACATGGTATGCCTCAACCATTACCATAGAGTATCGATTAGGGTTAGGGTATCGTCCACCACACTAAGGTCGAATATCAGTTTAACATCTCCTATATCGGTCTGTCACCACTTGTGTAATGTCCCAAGATTTGAGGCCTCATATGAAATGATCTTATGAGGAACGATTGGACTACCCATATCACCAAGGTGCACCTCCTTTTCCTAGAACCCATTACTAAAGAACTCCATAGTTAAGTGTGCTCATCTTGGAGTAGTACTAGGATGGGTGATCAGTCAGGGAAGTAGACCCCGGCTTGCGCGTGAGTGAGGAAAAAGCGCACAGTTAAAGCTAGTGGTGGTATGTGGGGCTAGTCGTCATTCCTGAAACTCTACTAGAGCCTAGAGCAGTGGGTCTGGGTGTTACAAATGGTATCAGAGCCAATTCCCCTCCAGTAGGTGGGACCCACATGGGCATGTGGCATGCCAGTCTTGATCCGTGTGGTCCAGGCACCTTGGAAAGGGTTGTCTGTGGTGACGTAGCCACCCTTGCGCTAGGTATCCATGATTGGAGAGCTGGGTGTCCATGGGCCATCGTGGGTCTGCACTGAAATGTGGTTAGATTATGAGGCCATATAGTTAATCCTTGATGAGGAAGTCAAGAGTCTAAGTGGGGGAGATTGTAACATCCTAGGATTTGGGGCCTCAGATGAAATGATCTTATAAGGAATGATTAGACTACCCATATCACCAAGGTGCACCTCCTTTTTCGGGAGCCCATCAATAAAGAACTCCATAGTTAAGCCTGCTCATCTTGGAGTAGTACTAGGATGGGTGACCAGTGGGGAAGTTGACACCGGCTTGCACGTGAGTGAGAAAAAGTGTGCAGTTATGGCTAGTGGTGGTCTGTGGGGCCAGTCGTCATTCTTGAAACTCTACTAGAGCCTAGGGCAGTGAGCCCAGGTTTACAACTTATATCAGGCTCAATACCTCAATGAGAGTGTGTCGTCCAAGATACAACAAAGGATATAGGTCTAGAGATACAAGAGAAGGTGTATCAATTATACCATCTCTTAAAGTATCGACCTCTCTATCCCTTAGGGTATCATACTCACCTTTCATTAGAATATCAGCCACACCATCCCTTAGGGTATTGGTCTACCCACTAAACTAAGGTATGGGCCTATGTGCCCCATTGTGTATCGGCCACATAGATCTCCATGTGATATCGGCCATTAGGGTTGGTTGTATCAGTTGATCCATTAGGATTAGGGTTACCCATGCCAATTTCCACACTCAACTAGAAGCATGGAGACTCAACACTCTTCCTCCCAAGGTATCACTAGATCATAACAAGACACATCATGAAAGGCATATCGGCCTAGACAAGGCATGTTAGTTTGCATGTTGGGTTGCACATCATATGGGTTAGCATGCTATAACTCATATCGATTTAGTAATCTTCTACCTCAAGATGACGATACTACCAAGGCAAAGAAAGGAGTAACTTATGGCAGCAACTTAACATAGTGTCATTCTCAAAAACCAAATGTAAAGCTACCAAGAAAAGCTAATAGCGTGCAAGCAAAGACAAGCTAAGAGCAACTAGCAAGATAACAAGTAGAAAGGTGATAATAACAAAGTAGGTTTAGAGTTATATAACCCACCTCAAGAACAACCACCAAGCTCTAAGCTCCAAGGTCAAGCTCCAAGCTTCCCAAATCTCAAGGTAAAATAAGATCCTCCTATCTCGATCTCCACAACACCTCCAATAAGGAAGATAGAACCAAGGTTAAGGGAGATCAAAAGAGAAGAGAAGAAGGTACCAATGTCCATGGCCGAGAAGAAGAAAGAAGAAGAGAAAGAAAGTTAGGAAAACATGGCTTGCCAAGGAAGAAGATGAAGGAGAGCACCACAAGCTCATGGCTCGCCCACCAAGCTCCAAGGAAGAGTGCTCTTCAAGCATAAGGTTGGCCACCAAGGAGAGAAAGCAAGGATTGCTAAAAGGGTTCTCTTGCATGAGAAGAAAGAGATATATATACATGGTCGAAGAGAGAGAGTAAGGGGAAGGTATCACCACATTAAAACCCTAGAAGACACTTGTCCAAGAAGAAGGGACACATGACACACCATGCAACAAGGTGATAGGACCTAAGTCTCACCAACTTGGTCACCTTCTTAAGTCAGGGCCGATACACACCTCCTCCTTCCTTCACAAACCGATAGGGATGAAACCCTAGGTCACAAGTTGATATGGCACTCCTCCTAGAGTCACCACAACCTGATATGGTGATCCTCAAGGTGCCAAAAACCGATAGGATGTCCTCAAGACACCCTCAACCGATACCAAGCCTTCTCAAGGAAACCTCAAACCAATACAAGGTCTTGCCAAGGCTCTCAAGCCCGAGACAACACTCTAAAGAGCAAAGCACACTTCAAACATGTGCCCAAAACATCAACAAGGATGTTACCACTCAACCAAGGACAACATAAGGAACCCAACACTTTCTCTTTCCTCTATATGATACCAAGAGAGAGAAGAAACACTCTATATGTGGCAAACTTACATATCAACCCTTACTCTAGGTAAAGTGCAAGTTGCATCAAAACCTCACCACAAAGCACAAACATCAAGCAACAAGGCTCAAACAAGGAGCACAAACCTCCAACATGCCCTAATTACATCTTAGATGATTAGAGAAAGGAACTAAGCAACATTTTAAAGCAAAAAATATGGTTAGCCCAAAATGTGGGTCAGTGTCCTTACAAGCCATAAACCCCTAACAGGGATTTTACCCCACAATCCTAAGAGAAAAGAGAAGGGTACTTCCTCCTCATCTCCTCTTTGAAATCCTACGTGGCTTCCTAAACACCACAATGATGCCAAAGAACCTTCACAAGCACAAGGTCCTTCACTCTTCAACTTCTTCACCCTCCGATCAAGGATCAACACGGGACCTTCCACATAGGTGATATCCTCATCAAGATCCACTTCCACAGGATGCAACACTGTCTTTGTATTCATATGACACTTCCTCAGCATATTGACATGGAATACTGGATGCAACCTGTGCAACTCAGGTGGTAACTCCAACTTATAGGCCACCTTCCAACATGTGCCACAACTGGGTAAGGTCCCATAAACCTGGGAGACAACTTACCCTTATTCCCAAACCTTAAAACATCCTTCTAGGGAGAGACCTTCAGCTATACTTTATCTCTCACTTGGAACTCTAAAAGTCTGTGATGATTGCCTGCATACGACTTCTCTCTGTCTTGTGCTGCTTTCAACTATTGTTGTGTAACTTTGATCTTTTTCATCGTCTGTTGTACAAGATCATGACCTAGAAGCTGATACTCCCCTATCTCATACCAACACAACGGAGACCTACAATGTCTCCTATACAACGCCTCATATGGTACCATGTCAATACTTATCTGATAGTTGTTATTGTAGGTGAACTCTATCAAACTGAGGTGTATATCCCAACTTCCTGAGAATTGAAGAACACAAGCCCTCAATAGATCCTCTAAGATCTGAATAGTCCTTTCAGATTAACCATCTGTCTGTGGGTGTAAAGTAGTGTTGAACTTCAACTGTGTACCCAAAGCTATGTGCAGTCGCTCCCAAAAGTGACTTGTAAAATGAGGACCTATGTCATATACAATAGTAGTTGGAATACCATGCAAACACATTATCTCATCAATATAGATAGACTTGAGCAAGCTTCTCTACTGTGAATGTTGTCTTCACGAGGAATAAATGTGCTTACTTGGTCAACCTATCAAAGATCTACCAAATGGAATCATAACTGTTGGCTATCCTAGATAGACCAACCACAAAGTCCATAGTTACATGATCTTATTTCCACTGAGGTATGGGAAATGGTTGCAATGTTCCTAAAGGCTTCTGATACTCAGCTTTGACTTGTTGACACACATCACATCTTGCAATGAACTCAGCTATATCTTTCTTCAAGCATGGCCACCAATGCATATCCTTCAGATTGTGGTACATTTTGGTACTACTGGGTGCATAGCATACATAGATGTATGAGCCTCTTCCAGTACCATCCTCCTTAGATTATCCGCATCAGGAACTACTATCATGTGATGATAACATACTATCACATCTTTCATGAAAACCATCACACTTCTCACTGCCAAAATCTGATCTAATTTGTTGCGTCACAGTATCTGTCTATTGGGATTCTTTGATCTGTTGTCTCAGTGTAGGATTTACTTGTAATTGCGCCAACAAATCGACTAACAAAGAGACTTCTAACTTGACATTCATCTGACGCAAGGAGACCAACATGTCTCGCTTATGACACATTAAAGAACTCAACTGACCTCTATCTATGGATGACGATTTCCTACTCAAGGCATCTACCTTGACATTCACTTTTTCTGAAGGATAATCAATTGTGCAATCATAATCTTTAATCAACTCCATCCAACGATGATGCCTCATATTCAACTCCTGCTATGAAAAGATATACTTCGGGTCCTTGTGATATGTGAAGACCTGACACTTATCCCCAAATAGGTAGTTCCTTCAAATCTTCAAAGCATCTACTACTACAGCTAACTCTAAGTCGTGGGTTGGATAATTCTCCTCATGTTTCTTAAGTTGTCGAGAAGAAGAAAAAACCACTTGCTTGTCCTGCATCAACAAACATCCCAACCCATCCTGGATGCATCACAAAAGATGATGTATCCTTTTCCTTGCTCAAGCAAAATCAAAATTGGTGCACTTGTCAGCTTCTTCTTCAACGTTTGAAAGGCTAGTTGACATTTGTCATCCCAAATGAACGACACATCCTTCCTTATCAACTTAGTTAGGGGTAGGGAGATAGAACTAAAGTTCTTAATGAACCTCTTGTAGTAGCCTGCCAAATCTAGTAAGTTGCGCACTTTTGTCGGAGTCTTTGGCTTCTCCCATTCCATCACAGACTCTGCCTTCTTAGGGTCCACTCATACAACACTATCAATGCCTGACGCAAATGTTGTTCATGTTGTTGACTGTCCTGATTATATATCAAGATGTCATCTATGAAGACAACCACAAACTGATCAAGGAACAGTCAGAACACCATGTTCATCAAATCCATGAATGTTGTTGGTGTGTTGGTCAGGCCAAACGGCATAATCACAAACTCATAGTGAAAATACTTCATCCTAAAAGCTGACTTTGGTATGTCATCCTCCTCGATCCTCAACTGATGATATCATGACTGTAGATCTATCTTTGAGAACACTGTCGCACCATGCAACTGATCAAACAAGTCATCTATCCTTGGTAAGGGATACTTATTCTTTATCGTAACCTTATTCAATTATCTGTAATCTATGCACAAGCTCATAGACTCATCCTTCTTCTTCACAAATAACACTAGAGCACCCCACGGTGATGTACTCGGCCCGATGAAACCTTTTTCAAGTAGTTATTGCAACTATTTCTTCAACTCTGCCATCTCTGTCGGTGCCATCCTATACAATGTCTGAGCTATGAGTTGTGTACCAGGAACCAGATTGATCTTAAAATCAATCTCACAAGGTAGGGGAAACCTGGAAACTCTTCAGGAAACACATCCTCAAACTCCCTAACCACTGACACTTCCTAGATAGTAAGATTCCTCACCTCTGTATCCACCGCGTGTGCCAAAAACACCTCACAACCTTATATCAGAAGCTTCCTCTCCACCATATCTAATACGAGACACGTCGAGAGAATCTTCCTATCTGCTTCAAGGATCCACGTCTCACTACCATCTACAAATGTTGCTTGCTTGGAACTACAATCTAAGACCACTCTATACCTCTCCAAGGTATCCATCCCAAGGATCACATAGAATCCATGCATGTCAAGTGGTATAATATCCACTTGAATGTTGTGTCCCACAAAAGAGAGAATACAAAAAGGACACTCATCCTACAACACTATAGAACCAACCAACAAGGTTTATAGTAGCAAGCTACTCTTCCTACGACTAATAGGCAAAGAACAACTACTAAGCACTTCATGTGCGATAAAAGAGTGTGTAGCACCTGGGTCAATCAAAATAGATATAAAGCAAGAAGAAGACAAATCAGAATGAAATAGCTGCATATGACCTGTCACCACTCGCGGGTTGATCACCGCCTCTGGTTGACTCATCATGTAGAATCTAGTCATTGCCTATTGTCTCCCCCATCCTCTGCTTCCCTGAGCAGACAATCCATCTAAGGACACTTGGCCATGTCCTCATCCTCATGTGTTTCTATTTCTCTATTGTCTCTGTGAGCCCTACTGGTTCTGCCTCAGTTGCTGGGTAACTTCATCACCTCTCATCAGACATTCTCACCTCAGATGTCCTATCTACCCACACTTGTGGCATGCCCAGTTCCCATACTGTGGCCTAGATGGTCTTGTCACTAATTCTGATGCAACACTCTGGGCTCCTGAGGGTGGAAAAGTATGACCTTTGCCCCTTGATTGGTGACCATTGTGCCGAATCACTAAACCTCTACAATGTTGGCGGTGCAAAAAACCTTGGCTTCTTGAATCCACCTGACGACTGCCCTTAAAACTATGCATACTGCTTCTTGGTACTTGTCTCTCTCTTCTCCTTCACAGATTGTTCTATCATTTGAATGGAATCCACAAACGTAGAAAACCTCTCTCGATTCTCCAAAGTAGCAGTTGGGGTAGACATCTCAACATTCAACCCCTTCTCAAAATGATGAATCCTCTCGTCTTCCATCATGGCCATGTGAGGACAGAACCTCAACAACTCTATAAACCTTACCTCATACTCATTGATCGTCATGGAACCTTATCGAATCCTCTCGAATTGAGTGTTCTTCTCATCCAAATACGTTCGAGGTAAGTATCGACTTACGAACTCCCATCAGAACGCCTCCCAACCAACCACAACATCGGGTCTCTTCTCCTCCTTTATGGCCCAGCAATGGCCAACACTCCCTCTCAGGAGGTACACTGCATGCTCCACCTTATCCTCTTCAGTGATACTTAGGATCTTAGAGGCCTTCTCAAGCTTAGTCAACCATAGATCTGCATCCGTTGGGTCAGCTATTCCAGCATACTCAACTGCCCCAACATGGCGAAGCCGCTCATAAGTCTTCACAGTACCTGAAGATTCAACATGGGGAACAGGTGCTCTAGGATGAGGTGTAGGCATCATGTCCACCATATGAATTATAATTTCTATAAACTTCCCAAAGAGCGATTGAAAGGCATGGTTTTATATCATGGCAGGGTCAAACTGGCAGACAGGCACCGATCTTCATGTGCCTGGTTCTTTACACCACCACCTGGTCCAACAACACTACTCTCGGTATCATGTTCTTCATGTTCTCCAAACATCTTTCGGCTTTAATTTTTCTTCTGCATAAGCAGAAGTGACTATAAGACAGACTGGAGGACTCTAGAATAGACAAAAACCCTAGTCATAAGTCCCTATAAACTTAACAAACCTAAAGCTCTGATACCAACCTTGTCGTGGTGACGCCTCGCGCCACAGCAAAAATGAGATTACTCAAAACAAAATTGTGGAAGAGAGATTAACAAACTTATTAGCATAAAACACTAAAAACTAAAACTGTTTTTACATAAAACAATCATATATCAAGAACCTTTACACATGTGCCCTTTCATGCCTCAAAGCATTCACAAGGCATGATGTCAACCAGTAATGAAAGCATTGTTCTAGAACATATATACATGATTCCATCACAGATGGTATACAAAGGACACATCAAGATAACACATTCACAAAACATTCCCAAAGACCCAAGTGTACATGGACAACTCTGGGACTCTACCAACAAAAGACATCCAACAACACTTCCAACTTTATCAACTACTGCTCCTCTGGCTATTGCTCAACCTCCTTTGCACGATCTCTACCTCCTCATGCTCATCCACCTAAAAAGGTCATCAACCAATGGGGTGAGACACACAGTCCCAGCGAGAGATATAACTCTACGCCAACTCTATTATTATCACTAATAAGATAAATTGAGCCGCAATATAAATAACAGGAAGAACAATTACTGCTGAATTATGAAACATCTTAATAATTTAAAAGGTATATGAAAAACATGTATATTCTCTATCAACAACATTGTATAAAGATCAAGCAAGGCATCAACCAATGTTTTCATATTTGTTCCTATACAAATATACTACATGACTGATTACATATTCTTTATACCCTAAGGATTTGAATCGTACCATCGAAATCCAATAGACCACTATATGAATATATAGTCGAGTCAGTGCCATACAAGGTCTAATGGAAGAGCTAAAATCCACGACCTCACCTTCCTTGGTCAGCATGAGTAAACATGCGGTGACATTATGAGTCATCTACTTCCATAGACATTTTAGTCTAACTATGCATATTTATCCCATCTTGGTACAGGTCACGGTGCTAGAGAAATTGAGCTATAGCTTATAGCAGTGCTCTTCCAAGTATGACTTATAGTCAATCATGTGATACAATTCCAGGTATAAATTGCAGTCAATCCTATAATACAATTCCAGGTATGACTTACAGTCAATCCTATGATACAATTCTAGGAATGACTTACAGTCAATCCTATGATACAATTCCATGTATGACTTACAGTCAATCTTGTGATACAATTACTTTCAGGATACAAGGTGTTATTTGAACATGCACCCCGCATATTCAACAATATGTGTTCCGAGTTAAACTCATTTCATCATTCAGTAAATGCTGACACTAAATGGATCTATGGTACATGGAAACTACACTATTAGATTTCACTTGATTAATTAGATTAATTTAAACATATTTAAGCATCAATCAAGTTACAATGTGAAATCTCTAAATAATATCTACATAAATAGGGTATGACTCGTCACCAGAACATATTGAATCACATCATTACTTTATGCATGTTATCACTTATATGTCCATTTCAAGGACCAATGTCCATCAGAAGGACCACATGTCCATCACAAGGACCATATGTCCATAAGGGACACATGTCCATCACAAGAACCACATGTCCATCATAACCACCATAGCTCATACCTGGCTATGTACATCAATCAGTATCACCTGCATGGTTAGAAGTTGATAACAAGAAGACAAAGCATTATCATTTTAGAGAACTCATATTATACATTCACATTACACATTTCACATCATAACAATTAGGGTTTCACTTTACTCGATTAGGGTTTATAGGGTTAGATTGCCAACCACCCATAGGTTATCACTTTCCACATCATTGTGGGATATTTTATGAGACATAGAAGCATGTTTCTTATTATCATTAATAAAACATATTATGTAGTTTAGAAACATAACACTCACATCATACATACAACTACCCCATAAGGTACCAGACCTTCACTATGAGATACCACATCAACATGGTATGCCTCAACCATCATCATAGAGTATTGGTTAGGGTTAGGGTATCGACCACCACACTAAGGTAGGACAAAGGATATCAGTTTGTCATCACTTGTATCGAGCTCAACACTACAATGAGAGTGTGTCGGCCAAGGTACAACAAAGGATATCGGTCTAGAGATACAATAGAAGATGTATCGATTATACCATCTCCTAAAGTATCGACCTCTATATCCCTTAGGGTATCAGCCTCACCTTTCGTTAGGGTATCGGCCACACCATCCCTTAGGGTATCGGCCTACCCACTCAACTAAGGTATCGGCCTATGTGCCCCATTGTGTATCGGCCACATAGATCTCCATATGATATCAGCCATTAGGGTTGGTTGTATCGGTTAAGCCTCAAGGGAAGTGTTTCTTACCTCTAAACAAGGTGTATCAGGATAGGGCGTATCGGTTTGCAAGGTATGATGGATTACACATGTATCAGATTAGGGTTACCCATGTCGACTTCCACACTCAACTAAAAGCATGGAGACTCAACACTCTTCCTCCCAATTCTTCAATAGATCATAACAAGCCACATCATGAGAGGCTTATCGGTCTAGAAGAGGCATGTTAGTTTGCATGTCGGGTTGCACATCATATCGGTTAGCATACTATAACTCATATCAGTTTAGTCATCTTCTACCTCAAGATGACGATACTACCAAGGCAAAGAAAGGAGTAACTTATGGAAGCAACTTAACATAGTTCCATTCTCAAAAACTAAACGTAAAGATACCAAGAAAAGCTACTAGCATGCAAGCAAAGACCAGCTAAGAGCAACTAGCAAGATAATAAGTAGAAAGGTGATAATAACAAAGTAGGTTTAGAGTTATATAACCTTCCTTAAGAACAACCACCAAGCTCTAAGCTCCAAGGTCAAGCTCCAAGCTCCTCAAAGATCAAGGTAAAATAAGATCCTCCTAGCTCAATCTCGACAACACCTCCAAGAAGGAAGATAGAACCAAGGTTAAGGGAGAGAAAAAGAGAAGAGAAGAAGGTACCAAGGTCCATGGTCGAGAAGAAAAAAAAGAAGAAAGAAAGCTAGGAAAACATGGCTTACCAAGGAAGAAGATGAAGGAGAGAACCATAAGCTCTTGGCTCACCCACCAAGCTCTAAGGAAGAGCGCTCTTCAAGCTTAAGGTCGGCCACCAAGGAGAGCAAGCAAGGATTGCTAAAAGGGTTCTCTTGCATGAGAAGGAAGAGATATATATACATGGCCGAAGAGATAGAGAGCAAGGGAAAGGTGTCACCACCTTAGAACCCTAGAATACACTTCTCCAAGAAGAAGGGACACATGACACACCATGCAATAAGGTGATAGGACCTAAGTCTCACCAACTTGGTCACCTTCCTAAGTCATGGCTGATACACACCTCCCCCTTCCTTCACAAACTGATAGGGATGAAACCCTACGTCAGAAGCCGATATGGCACACCTCCTAGAGTCACCACAACCCGATATGGTGATCCTTAAGGTGATAAAAACCGATAGGAAGTCCCTTAAGACACCCTCAACCGATACCAAGCCTTCTCAAGGCAACCTCAAATTGATATTGGGTCTCACCAAGGCTCTCAAGCCCAAGAAAACACTCTAAAGAGCAAAGCATACTTCAAACATGTGCCCAAAACATCAACAAGGATGTCACCACTCAACCAAGGCCAAAATAAGGTGCCCAATACTTTATATCCCTCTTGATGATGCCAAGAGAGAAGAAATACTCTAGAGGTGGAAAACGTGCATATCAACCCTTACTCTGGGAAAATTGCAAGTTGTTGTAAAACCTCACCGCAAAGCACAAACATCAAGCAACAAGGCTCAAACAAGGGGCACAAACCTCCAACATGCCCTAATTACATCTTAGATGACTAGAGCAAGGAACTAAGGAACATGTTTAAGCAAAAACAAATAGGTTTAGCCCAACATGTGGGTCAGGGTCCTTACACTTTGTTCCCATATTTAATGACCAAGATAATTTTTGTAGATATATAAACGACATATTAGGTTGTGGAAGAAATTGTAGAAGATTCTAAATTATCTTGTGATGTAGGTAGTAATTAATGATGTAATTACTTATTGTTTAGAAGTGAAATTTCATATAATTAATGTATGATATAAGTTCTTAACCTTTAACCAACAGAAGATAATAGCACTAATACCATTATCCTAAAATTTAGGATAAATTGGATATCCTACAGAGCCTAGTAAATTATCCCAAGGTTGTGGGATTTTATCTAAAATAAAAGATAATGAAAAACAAGAGAAAGGGAGGAATCAGATTCCCGACAGACTCTAGGTCGATGGGTATGCAGGCAAAGTGAGATGCCTCTGTGACCTGAGCAAACCAAGGAGTCCTAGACTCTGTTCCATAGAAAGGAACCCCTAACTCTCCCTCTCATCAGTTGATAAAGTTAGAATTTCTCCTAGACATTATCATCATGAGGTAGTACCAAACCAATTGATCCCCCAGATTGACATTATCTCCTCAAGATAACAATTATCTAAATACCGATAGGAGGGGTCTAAACACCTGCTTGATACCATACTTCCTCTATGATCCAGAACTATATAAGATCTTGGAACTTGCGTAAGCACATTTCTAACCAAACATAGCTCTTGATGGCATGGACCACACCTTAACACATAGCGTTGTTAAGCCTTCAGTCTACAAGAGCAAGCGGGGCACTGCCAAGTCACTCCGATGGTGTTAGGGCACATCAAGAATGTCACAACTCCCTAGAGGTATGTGTGATTAGTGAAATCATTACCGATATGATCAAGCAAGGCATATCATCCTACTTCCTAATTAGAGTACATGTTTCATGTCCATGGCCTGTGTTCCTGGTACCACAAACCTCGACCACCCTAAGTAGCAATGAGTTGCTAGATGAATACTCTATTGTTGAGCAGAGTTGGTGGAGTTCTTACCTAGATTGGACATGCCCTGGAGGTGGAAGTCAACTCAGTGGTTGACCCAGTCGTGGTAGATTCACCATCTTCATGAAGAAGAAGAAGACAGAGAAAGTACTTTCTCACCCTGATGGGTTGCCGCTATAAGGTTAGGGCAAGCTCATCTTTTCTTCTACTTTCTGCCTCAACCACACTGGAGCGAGTTACCACAATGCCATGATCTCATTATCTTAGGCCCCAACCCACGATGGGTGGGGATAAGGATTTTAGTTCCTATGTGGAAATCACGGATTGGTCATAATATATTAACCTTACAAATATTCCAGTAAATTGTTGGTAACTCAGAATATGTCAAAATTGTATATCATTTTCTCATAAAAATATGTAGTTTTTTTAATAAAATATTGTTAAAGCATGATTCTGATCCTAGTTCAAAAGATATTATTAATGCATGGATATGGAATGATTATGACATTGAAACCTTAATTCTGATAATTAGGGTGTTGGACTTGTCTAGTAATGATTAATATGTGATTATCTATGATTAGACTTCAAAATTTACATCATCAATATTCATGTTAATAAGAGGCAATAGAAGGATGTTATGTCTAAAATTACATGGATGCATATGTGTAATATTGTGTTCATACAAGGCCTAATTTGGGTAGTTAGGTGATGCGTGGGTTTTTCGTCATTTTCACAGGCATATTTTCCTTGGTTTTATGTGTTGATTTGTCATTTATTTGATATTTATGCATGAAATTCTATCAATTACCTAATCTATCTAAATGCATCAAATTATATGATTTTTACTGGTTAAGATGGTTTAATATTTATCATGAGCATTTATCTACATTCTTTTGCATTTTAAGTACAATCAAACTTCATAGACTCAGTACTACCGACACCAAAAGTCAGTGGTACCAACTTCACATCAGTAATGGATTAGAAAAGACTCGCACAGACTCAATACTATAAATACTCAAAGTCAGTAGTACTGAAACCTAGTCAGTAAAGCACAAGGATGAATCGCAGAAAGTTGGTACTACCGAGTTCATGAACTCGGTACTACTGAGATGGCATCAGTAAAACAGTGCTTGGGCGACCTAAAGACTCGATGCTATTTAAATAAGCCGATAGTACTAACATTTTTATGAATCAAAGATACCCTACGAACTCGATATTACTGACTACCAAGTCGTTACTATCAAGTCTGCCCGATTTGGCAATTTGAAGATAGCAATCTAGTCCAACGGCTGGCGTTATTTTGTACCATAAGTGACTCCTATGACTTGAGGGGAGTTTAGCCAGACCATAGGAGGTAGTCATTTTCCATTACATGACATCCGAGAGAGAAGAGAAGAGGAGAGAAAGGAATTGAAGGCTTCACCTGGGATAATCTGAGCACCTCCGAAAGGCAAATCTACGGCCGAAAGATAGCAGATTGCACACACGACGTAGGGGATCATCCAGATCAGCTATTCTCTAGGGGTTACTTAATTTTTCTAATGTTTCCCACAATTTTCTCTTTCTCAACCATGTATTCATCAATGAAAACCATGCAGGTCTAAACCCTTTCTTTGGATCCAAGAGTAGCCTGAGTATGCATTGTAACTAATTTTCATGCATTAATATCATCTTTGTCCCTATTTTTTTGGTATAAATCTATGAAGTTGTCTTGTTCTCGATCAACATAGATATATTATTAGACCCTTAATCATTTTGAGAGAGAGGTTAAGGGTTGGAAAGTATAGATTTACTCATTTATTGCACCCCTTGGGAAAGGTGGAGAATAAACGAGAGGAGAAACCCAGAGTTTAATCATAAAGCACCTAACTAATCAACCAATTGTTGTGGAAATGGGATTGACATTAGAATAGGTAGTGAACTATGATGCAGGAGTGGGTATTTCTGACTATAGGGTCTTTATCCAGGGATAGGGGTAATAGATATTGGTGTGAGGAATGAATTGCAATGTTATCTGTGGTGAAACCATAATCTTGAGGAATTCCCTAAAATCTGAGAAATTTAAGTGTTAAGCTTGTTTCGTTCTGCTTTTGTTTCTGTTCAATTAAACCAATTCACTTTCACTGGCCTAGCTGATTAGACCATAGTTAGTAGTAGAATTCTAGAGAACGTTTTCCATGTGTTTGACTTGGGCCTAAAAAAGGCCTCTATTGCTTCGATAGGTTCACTTGCGTATAACACACAGTAAACACGTGTCATTAGGATTCTAAGCTTATTAAGCATGTTAATCCTAAGATGTAACCTGATCTTACTGAATGCTAATGGAAATTAATGATGATTATGAGTTACGAATTGTAATAATGATCTTTAGGGTTTCTAAATCAAGAGTTCATATATATGGAATTTGGATTAATAAACCAATGCTTATAAATTGTTATGATCCTAATCCACATTATCTTGTGTGGTTGCTAATAATAAGATAACAAGACTAATTTGATGGTTTAGTCTTACTTCTAATGTCAAGATAGGGTTTGTAACCCTTATTACTTGTGATATGGTAATATTAGGGTTTCAAGCCTAATATTCAACACTAAGATAATCCTAGACCCTAATTTTAGCCATGTTTGGTCTAATTAGAATGACTTGAATGTATGGTGACACTTAGGTTTAAATACATGTAGATAATGTTGATTGAATATGAATTGCTTGATATGCTTGGGATGATTGGATTTCATTCTTAAAGTACATGAAATATTCTGCATGACAAAGGTACGTGGTTATGCTTATGAATACTCACATCATCAAATTCTAAAGCTTGTCGAGGTTTCTCGAAGTTTCATGAAAATAACTTGTTAGATGTTTATTTATTTCATGCAAACTACAAGGCCCATATGAGTATCACATAAAGTAAAGAATGATAATATGAACCCAGGGTTAGACCTTCCAAGGGGTAGTTCACCTAAGTGTTGACTCTAGGTCAATGTTGACTCAAGGTCCAAATTGATTAAACCCTTATTTTGATGATGACTAACCATTTTTTATTTATGCCTAATGTTTTTTCATGCATATTTGTGTATAATGCTTCTACTTGAGTGATTTCAGATTAGGTATAGACACACTCCAAATGCCCTAACTTGTGCATCCTAACTTGGATAAAAGACAAGTCAAAATCAATGCAAGCACACTTTTGTGAAATATGAAGTAAACCCATTAGAATCATGTTGTAAATCACTTGTAATGATTGTATGATTTTGTAATTAATATTAGAAAAAATCAAGAGCACTTAAATTGAATATTTAAGCACTTTAATGATATTTTCAAAAATTCATTGCATGTTATTTTTCAGTCGAGTTACAAGCTTGGCCGATCCCTTAATGGATCTTGAAAATTCCATGGTTCAGTTGAGTTGCACACTCACAAAACTCGACCGATCCCTGCACTAAGAAAAACCAATTAAGTCGATCGGTCAAATTTCATCTAGGATAAACTCGACCAATGCTTCAAATTGGATTTGTCATATAGTTCAGTTGGTCAAGTTACCTTTACTGAAACTCGACCAATCACATTGTACGGAAAAGTGCAAAAAAGTGCTTCTAGCCATTAGAATGTTACAAAACTCAAAAAATATCCATTTCAACATCCCAAACAACTAGTATTCACCCTTAAGTGTTTCTAAAGGCTTCTAGGCATCCTTAACTATACATAGGACCCCTTGGTCTTCATCTCATAGTTAGCCAAGCACTATGAAGGTACCTATTCTATAGTTGAGTGCATCCTAGAACCTCCTCTCTCTCTAAGCTTAATCACTTGCTACATCCATTAGAGTGAGTAGGATATTTGTAAGAGAGCTAGTCCTACATGTATATCTTGTGAGGCACCAACTTTCACCACCTCCCAATCTCTCATTTCAACCATGAAGATGAAGACTCTCTCTCTCTCTTAGCTAAGAGAGGTGAAGAAGAACAAGGGAAGGCGTCCCTTGGTGAAAGCTTCTCCTTGGTGAAGGTGAAGTCAAAGGAAGAAGATCAAAGAAGAGTGGGTAATTCCTCAAATGATGAAGACTTGTGCAGGAGTGGGTAGGTCCTTAGTGAAGACGGAAGACTTGTTGCAAAGTGCGTAAGTCCTTGGTGAGGTAGAAGACTCTTAGTTGGATAGGTAAGTCCTTTGGTAGGTTGTTGACTCCCTTCCCCTCAAAGGGAAAGTTGGGTATCCTGGTCCCAAAAAAGGAAGGTAATATGTTGTACCTCTTATAAGTGGATATAAGGAGTAGACACAGTTAGGAAATCCTAGAGGTTGACCTCTCTAGGTAGTGTAATGACTCTCTCCTAGTTTGGAGAGTGGAACCACTCTAAACAGCTAGTTCAAGTGCTTGTTTCAATCTCTCTCATCCTTGCTATATATGTTTAGTTGCACTCAAATTCCTATTTAGCAAACTTATCTTGTGATATATCTTGAAGGTCTAATGAATTTGGTTTAAGTGTTTTTTAGATCTATTCAAACCCCCTCTAGAGTAAATCATCCATACTAGGATCCAACACTAAGCCCAATGATGGATAGAGAAAGGTAGTTACACCCAAGGTAGTTTGACAAACATGGGTTGGATTAACTTAATAAAAATACCATGTTTATATGTGTATCTATTTGATGGTTGAGAATATATGTTGTTATCTTATATGTATGCACCCCACGTACACAATATAGAAATATAATGATCCGTTTTGTTTTAGGTTAACTTGCATCTATTAGTGAAGACATGAGGAATCAAGAAATCTTGAAGATATTAAAGATAAGAGAAGGAGTATTAGATAGAGAGAATTTCTTCTCATTGTATATGTTAGTTCTCATGTTGAAATAATCCATGTAACTCCTTAGAGGAGCTCATTATACAATCTTGTAAACATGAATTGTTCAAATTAATGGAAATTATTTACTATTCTATATTATATGTTAAATATTATCCTAGAAATTTAGGTAATATTCCTCAACTTTAAGGTCCTTTTCTTAGCAGAGGGACACTCAAAAGTGGATTCGTTACATTTGGTATGAGAGCCCAGATTTAGCAAGTAATATTAAATGGTTTATAATTTCAAGTGATCTTTAGAAAAGGGAAAAAATTAGGGCATAACCTAAAGGTAATAGTGTTTAGAAAGGGTCACAACTCTAAGGGTTGGCAATATTTTCCTCCTTACCATTAAGTTGGTATTTGGGAACTCCCATAGCCAATGTGATACTTGCCTGGCCATATGCTAGGGTTGTGTCTGGAATAATGTTTCTTCTAGGTTTCTCATCTCGAATTTCATCCTCTTCTCATATTCATACTTAATAAACCCTAGAATATGCTTCCCTCCTCATCTAAAGTTAGGGTTTTGAGAAGAAGTATGATTAGTGCACCCTCCAACAGTTAGTGCACACATAGTGTTAAAATAATTACATGGTTATGAAAATTGGTTATGTGTTACTTGTGTTTTCTCTAGTGAGGGTAAACCCTATAACTACCTAGGTACGGGAAGGAAAATTCATCCATGAAGGACTTAAGTAGGGCATCCCAGTAGGGTATGGAAACCCTAATGAGTCAGGGGAATCATAAACCCTAAGATGTAGGGTATAGTCCCTAACCCTAACCCTAAACCCTAATCCTAGGTAATGGGAGTAGAACATGTCAAATAATAATCCTACCCAACCAAACCCTAAGTAGGGGTGAAGGAAAGAGGAAAATCCACTCTGGTTTGGGTAATTCAATTTGGGTATCCTAGTTTTGATAGCCACAGTTGTATGCATGCATGCAAGTATGTGGAGTACATCATCCAAGCATGCATGGTGCGTATGATGGGTTTAGCAAATGCAAATGAAACATATGAAATTGGTAATTACACAGGGGAAAATATAGGACCCTCAATTCACTTTTAGGGTTGGTGTCCTGATCTGGGGTGGGTCAAGTCAAGATTGGGGAAAAGACCTATGGGGAGGCATAACCTTAAACCTATGGGGTCAAGTTGTGGCTAGAAAGTCTAACCTCCTCCTAGAGGTCAAGAAGACACATTAGGTTAGTACCTTCCCTAGAAGTTAATTTGACCAATCTCATCTTAAGAATTTAAAAAAACTTTGGATGTCCTCCGAGGACCTAACCCTAAGGGGATGAAATGTGATGGGATGGTATGGCACAAGGCACGACTACATGTACCCCTACCTAATAAAAAGAAGTGGTTAAAAGAGAATTATAATGTATGCAAATATGAAACCTTAGTTAGATAAATCCCTGGGTAAATATGTAATAGCAAGTAATTTGCATTGAAGGAAATCATGCATCTAGGGTATATAAGCCCTATGACCACCAAGTTTGGGAAAGAAAGGTGTGTGTTTGGATTAATGACATGGATGCATTAACATATAGGAATGAAAACTTTCGTTTGAGAAACATCAAGAAAAAATTGTAATATGAAAAGTTAACAGATTGTAATAAAATCCTATGAAGGAATTTAAGTCATGGACTCTCCTGGGAAAGGATTGAGTCATGGGACATAAACACATAAGGATATTAAAGACCCTTGTCCTAAACCAAGGTGTAAGTAATGCAGGAACAAAATACAAGTGAAATCTCAATGAACCCTAGGTAGGGTAGAGCCCAAAGTCAACTGTAAGGTCAAGGACAGATGCTTAAATGTATATAAAAACCCAAAGGGTTACGATTTGATTATTTTACTAAGTATATAAGGCCCAAGGGGTCAGACATTGTCATCCATGTGATCACAAGGCCCAAGGGGTCAGGAGCTGGTCACTCCATGTGCACCTTAGGCCCAAGGGGTCAAGTGGAAATGGAACTTCATAAATGCATAAGGCCCAAGGGGTCAAGCATGTACATGAGACCCTTGGGGTTATGAAAATTCACTTAAAAGGTACATATACCCCTAGAGACCTTAAGTGAATAACTAAGGCTATTGAGATGTGAACATAAGGAATACCAGAGCATATGTATTGATGGTTGAAGTAGAATTTAAAAGGGATTTGTACACAAACTCAAGGGTGAGAAAGGCACTATCCCCAAGTTCAAGTTATTTAAGAAAAAAATTGGAAGGTATACCTAGTTTGGACTTAATGATGATTTGACCGAAATTTAAAACTATGAGATCAGGTGTGGATACACCATCTCCTCGTACAGAATTGGGTGAACTTTGTGTTTGTACTGTAGCTAAATGTTTATGTCATATTATTCTAAGTGTGAGAGATGGGGTACCCACATGTGATGTATAAAATTGGCATACAAAGTTGAATTTCCTAAATTGAAATTTAATGACATGATCTAAGGTTTTGAGGTGTTGCCTCACCCTTACAAGAATATAGTTGAATAATGATTGGTAAGTTTGAAACCTAGTTGAAAATAAAATCAAAAAGTGATCACCAAGTGATAATATCATGCTACGCCTGATGATGTGAAAATACCCTTTGGTTGAATTCGGGTTTCAACATCAGTAATATGAGAATTTTTCATACCAATAAAAGTTATTAAGAATACTCTAGCTATAACCTATCTAAGAAAGGTAGTTAGGCCTAATGTTTGAGGCCAATATGAGTTATCATTCACCCTAATCTGATTAAGTTTGAATTTTGGGTACAAAATCCCTTTTTAAGGAGGGGTGAATGTAAGATCCTCAAATTTAGAAATTTTGGATTTTATTGTTATAAATTGAATAATAATGTGTTGAGATGTAAAAACAAGACAACTAGAGTAATATTAGGATGATGAGATCATTAGTGTGACTTCGATTAAAATTTTATATTGGAAGTATGTTCGACATAGAACAAGTCTTCAATTTAAGTAAATAATGTATTGCTGAGCTAGTATGCCTATATGAGACTCCAATTGAGAAGTCATTGCATCTCAAACCTCATGTTGTTCATTAAAAATATAATTGAGCTTATTAACCTTTTGGAAGACACAAGAATAGGCCTTGGGCCATAGAACCCAATACAAGCCCAAAATGGCTAATTAGGGTTTACATATGGGTCCATGGGATACAAAATAAGGATTGGAGTACTTCGTTCCCATTTTTAATGACCATGATAATTTGAATTGATATATAATCAACATATTAGGACGTGGGAGAAATTATAGAAGATTCTAAATTATCTTGTGATGTAGGTAATTAATTAAATAATTAATTACTTATTTTTTAGAAGCCAAGTTTCAGATAATTAATGGACGATATAAATTAACCTTTGACCAATGAAAGATAACAACATTAATAACATTATCCCAAAATATAAGATAAATTGGATGTCCTACATAGACTAGGAAATTATCCTAAGGTTGCGGGTTTTATCTAAAGGAAAGGAAAATGAAAAACAAAAGGAAGGGAAGAATCAGAGTCCAGTTGGACTCTGGGTACACGGGCAAAGGGAGATGTCTTCTTGTCTTGAGGAAGCCTAGGAGTCCTGGAATCCGTTCTATAGAAAGAAACCCCCGTATCTCCCCCTCATCAGTCGATAAAGTTAGCATTTCTCCTCGCCATTATCATTAGGAGGAAGTACTGAACCAATTGATCCCCAAGATTGACATTATCTCCTCAAGATTGCAATTATCAAAATCACCACTAGGAGGGGTCTAAACACTTGCACGATACCCTACTTTCTCCATGACCCATATCTATATAAGAGCTCAAAAATTATGTGAACACATTGGTAACCAAACATAGATCTTGAAGGCGTGCACCCCCCTTGATGCCTGGTTTCTGAGCCTTCCCTCTATGAGTGCAAGAGGGGTACTACCAATCCGCTTTGATGGAATTAGGGCACACCAAGAACATAGAAGCTCCCTGGAGGTATGCATGATTAGTGAAATCATCACCAATATGAGTGAGTGAGGCATCTCTTCCTGCTTCTCGATCCAAGTCCCTATTTCATGTCCATGGCCCGTGTCTGTGGCACCACCAACTTCGACCACCCCAAGCAACAACAAGTGTCTAGACAAATATGCCAATGTTGGGCGGTGCTAGTGGAGTTCTCACCTAGGTCGATCTTTCTTGAGAGGAGGATGTCAACTCACTGGTTGACCCATCCATGGCAGAATCGACCCCTTCATGCATAAGAAGAAGATGGGGAAAATACTTTCTCACTCCGACAGGCTGACGCTATAAGGTAAGGGAAAACTCATCTTTTATTTAGCTTTCCGCCTCAACCATTGTGGAATGGGTTACCATGGTTGCATGATCTCATTTTTTCAGGCCCCAACCCACAGTGGGTGGGGATAAGGATTTTAGTACCTACGTGGTAGTCAGGGATTGGTCAGAATATATTAATCTTATAAATATTCTAATAAATTGTTGATAACTAATAATATATCAAAATTATATATCATTTTTGCTCAGGAGAATACATAGTTTCCAAATAAAATACTACTAAAGCATGATTCAGATCCTAGTTTAAAAAATAGTATTAATACATGGATATGGAATGATTATTACATTGAAACCTTAATTCTAATGATTAGGGTTTTAGACTTGTCTAGAAATGGTTAATATATGCTTATCTATGATTAGACTTAAGCTAGATTTACATGATTAATATTCATGATAATAAGAGGCATTAGAAGGATGCTATGGCTAAAAGTACATGGACACATGTGTGTAATGTTATGTCCGTGTAAACCCTAATTTAGGTAATTAGGATGCTAAACTTATTAAGCACATTTATCCTAATATGTAACCTAATCTTACTAAATGCTAATAGAAATTAGTGAAGATTGTGAATTAGGAATTACAACAATGATATTTAGGGTTTCTAAGTCAAGAACTGTATACATGTGAAATTAGGGTTAATAAACCAATGCTTATAAATTGCTATGATCCTAATCCATATTATCAGGTATAGTTGCTAATCATAATATAACACGGTTAATATGATGGACTAGGGTTACCCCTAATGTCAAGATAGGGTTTTTAACCCTTATGACTAATGATATGGTGATATTACAGTTTTGAGCCTAATATTCAACACTAAGATAGCTATAGACCCTAATCTAAGCCATGTTAGGTCAAATTAGAATTACTTGAATGTAATATGACCCTTTAGGGTTTAAATTCATGTAGATAATGTTGATTAAATATGGATTGATTGATCTGCTTTGGATGATTGAGTTTCATTCTTAAAGTACATGAAATACTATGCATGACAACAGTACGTGTAGTTTGGTTATTCTTATGAATACTCACATTATCAAATTCTAAAGTTTGTCGAGGTTTTGAGAGTTTGATGAAAATAACTTGTTGGATGTTTATTTATTTCATGCAAACTATAAGGCCCATACGTATTACATAAAGTAAAGGATGATAATTTGAACCCAGAGTTAGACCTACCAAGGGGTAGTTCACCTAAGTCCAATGACTAATAGAGAAAGTGATTACACCCTAGGTGGTTTGATAAACATGGGTTAGATTAACTTAATAAAAATATATTTTACATGTGCATATATTTGATGGTGAGAATATATGTTGTTATCTTATATGCACACTTTTTATGCACCCCACGTACACAATAATATGTTGATCCATTTTGTTTGTCGACATTTTAGGTTAACCTACATCTTATTAGTGTAGACATGAAGAATCAAGAGATATTGAAGATATTAAAGATAAGACAAGGAGGATTAGATAGATAGTATTACTTCTAATTGCATATGTTAGTTCTCATGTTGAAATAATCCATGTAACTCCTTATAGGATCTTAGTATACAATCTTGTAAACATTATTTGTTCAAGTTAATGGAAATTATTTACTATTCGATATTATTTGTCAAATATGATCCTGGAAATTTAGGTAATGATCCTCGACTTTAAGGTTCTTCTCTTAACTAAGGGACACTCAAAAGTGGGGGTCCTTACACACATAGTCTTCTGACTGCATATCAACTTCTTCTGAGTCAGTCCATCAATAATGTTTATATGGTCGAACCCGATTTGAAAAATGACCTTTGTAATCAAGCCAATTGGAGAGCAAGGGTTTTCTCGTCTAGTGACTCCAAATGTCCATTCCTTATTATATTTTTGTCCCTATATTGCATGACAATCATTATACATGCTTGAAATTTTGCTCATGAATGTCGAGTGATTTTTTATAATAGCTCATATTTTTCATTCAACCTTGAGGGTCCTCGACTCTCTTAATTAATAGCAAGCATAATGGAACGTATCATTGACACTTGTTCCAAAGGCACTATTACTTTTATTCATCTACATGGTTACAACTACTTCTCTCAACATACAAAGAAATGGACTCTACCCCAATTTTTCCATCACTACCCACAATAGTGACATCTCTCAAATGATTGTGGATTTTACATTCTCCATCAGATGTTCTCCATTTTAGTCCTCCATGCTCCCATCAAAGATTTTCATTCCAATAACTAAATAATTCCATGGTGTTTCTAAATTTTGAATGGGCAACTGAAAATGATTGTCATCAATGACAATCTCACATGCTTACATTTTTTTCTTATTTTCACACTCGAAGGACAATGTGTGTTGTAAGTTGGGGGTGTAATCCTATGAGATAGATTCTTGTAGTATCAACAATGTTCATTTTTTCTCCCCTGAAATCATTTTATGTTTTCCTTTTTTTCATGTGTTTTCGACATCTTCCTAAAATTTTGTTCATGTACCAAAACAATGAAGATGAAGATGATAAAAAACCTATCTAAATAACTTAGTCCTTGTTCTTCAAACTATGTTTTTGCAAGTCAGTTGCGAGGAAGCAACAATCAAGACATTTCTTTAAATATTTATCAATATTGATGTTATTTTTTATATCTTTCTCTCAATAAAATTTTACTTATTCCTCTAACTTGATTCTAACCTTAGAACATCACCAAAAGATTCTTCAAAAATACCAAAATAAATAAACTCATGTTCAATTGAAGGCACATTCTCATAAAAAAAAGAAAGAGCTACCTCATCTTCCATTCCATCTCCACATTATTCAAAATCCCAAACAAAGTGAGGAAAAAAGTAGAGAGTAAAAAAATCAGAGAGTTGTACACTTATTTTAGTCAACGAAGCTACCAAAATTGTGTATTGATGTGCTCACAAACATGTATATGTCACTTTGGGTAAACTCTGAGACTGAATATACACATCCCCATTTCCAATGATGTTCATATAAGGTATGATGACTCAGGGCAGTGGTACTTAGGATATGCAATCATTACTCTACAACCAACTATTTAGAATGCAAGGGCCACTTGCAGATTTAACATGCCTATATTTGAATGGACTAATAGAAAGAAGGGATACCCATAAGCCTTCTTGCCTCCTCATTTCATCCACCACTCACCAACAATGCGGCGAGAGTGAAAGTTACTTTGAAAAGTGCAATGTGTGTCATAGACAGTTTATGAGTAGTAACAACCAATAAACAAGCAAAGAAGGATCTTTTGATTGTTAAAGTTTTTTCAAGGCAAGATCATTTTATGAATTAGTTAAGGGTTTTGATAAGATGTTGACATAAAAATTTCTTTCAGGCATCAATAGAATCATCATGCTCACCTTGGTTCACATAATTATTCTATTAACTTGAGGACAAGTTAAGTTCTAAATTTGGGGAAGTTTCTGACATTAGTTTTTATGCATATTTCATGACTTTATCATAATAGGGAATCATCTGATTAAGTGGTTAGTGATAAAAAAAATCCTTCATTCTACAGTTAGAAACCAAATACTTAGTTGTGACTGAGTTTTATTGTAAATTATAGAAATTTAACTCAAATTCGTGAAGATTAATGGCCTAGCCATCGACCACCAAGATTGATCATATTCATGAAAAATATGTCAACCTCAACAAAGAACCACAAGCCATCGACCCATTAGGTTGACAATTGAGCCTTGATCAAGAGATTGATGGATCAATCCATCGAGTTTAAAGAATCATGAAAGCCATCGATCAACATGTATGATGGACCCCATATCACACAAAGGCATCAATTTTAGAGCTCAAAAAAGTTATGTCAAACTACACATTTGCGGTATGCCATCGAGCTGATAGTAGCAAAACTATTCATCGACTTTCAAGTCAATAGTTATCAAAATTAGCATGTCGATGTTTAAGAGGTCGGCCTCCTCAAGGTCTACAAAGAGTCAATTCAAACAAAGACCCATCAACCTCCCTGGTTGATGGTACGAATACCAAGCTCAGTGCCACATGGACCAATAATAGACCAACAAGGCACAAGCCAAACCCTATAAATAGGCCCTAAGGGCATCACTTCAAGGCATCTTAGATTTTGGAGATGAACAAGCTGAAAGGTTGTCGTCGAGATCAGAGCCAAAGTCTAAAGACTATCAACCTCCATACTGTCATTGACCTAGTGAGACCATCGACCTATAGACTTGGCATCTAGCCACTTCCATCGACATGTCGACATATGTGCTTGCTCTAGTTCTACTGTGAGAAAGAGTGGAGACCATCGACCCTTTTTTGGGCCATGACCTCCTTGTCAAAGTTAATCAAAAGATGGATAGATCGGTCATCTGATCTACTCTTGTATCAACTTCTTCCCTCCTCCTTTCTAACTATGACTATTTCAAGTTGCAGTTTTGTTTCATATCTATACCATGATTGTATGGACTTCATAACTTGGGTTGGGAGTAGCCGTTAGGCCCTCCCAACCATGTAATCTTTCCTTCTTCTATTTAATACACATGTTCTTAAAGTTTTGTTTCTATGCTCTTGTTTTAGTGTGTCGCTTATTTTATTAGATACCTTCTTACGATGTTTGATTTGGATTTATCTGAGAGAATGATTTCAGTAAGATTTGGGGTATGGATTAGTAATAAGACACGAGAGTTAGGAGTTAGTATAGTAAAAGTCATACTTTTATCCTTGATTTATGGTTTATCATCTAGAGAGAGGGATGCCATTAGATATAAATCTACCCAAATCTTGAGAGAAGTAAGGTGTATATATCTTTTGTGATTTCTTGCGAAATATACAACGAACATATATAAATTAGAAGAGAATGTTTTGCATGGTTGAGACTGGTTTGGTTGGTGAAATCTGATCCAAATTCCCTTTTGTTATTTTTATCTTTGTTCCATTTGATCTTTCATAAACTTAGATTTACTATCTGATTAGACTAATTCATTCCATAATAGGAATAACAAATTGACTCCTTTTGACTTGACTAAACTAAGAATGTTTTTTGTTTCTTTTTTGTTGTTTTCCTTATCCTTGTGTTCAACCTTGTATTGCTACAAGAAACTCCATATTGAGTTGGGGATGTCTCTTGAAGTTGGGTATAAATTTAAAATTTGATATCTTTAACGAAGTGATTTTGTTTACACTTTTGAACCACGAGAAAGAGTGATCAGTGATAAGGGTGATCATAGAGTCAAATTGAGTGCATTATGAATCAAGATGTGCATAGTTGAAGGAGAGAGAAAATCTAGGATGATACACATACATATCAAGGTGCAAGCAATAAAACCATAACAATATAATTATTAAATATAACACCTAATTTTAGAGGTTCTTAACCTATACATTACCATCTAGATCACAAGCAAGCACATGTTTAAGAAAAAGATTACATGCATGTATTATATTCTCATCATTAACCCTAGGTAGCTACATTTTAGGGTTTTGGAACAAATTAGGTTTGAAGTAGGTTAATTACATATTTGATTATATGTTACTACTTTTGGGTCCATTATGAAGGTTGGGTTGAAGTTTCAAGTAATTTTGAGGTTCCATCTATTTTATATAATTATTATGATATTTATGTCACTTGTACACATTTTAGGGTAAAAAGATTCATAATTGAGCATCAAAGATCATGATTCTCAAAATCAAGACGTCCAAAAATAAAATATGATTTAGATAAGAAAGATAAGGACATAAGAAGTACATTTAAATTTAGGTGTATGTCCCCTAATGTCTAGGCATCATGTAAGCAACATTGGGTTCAACACTCCCACAAACATGCAAAAATCAACATGGTCCATTTATATCATTAAGGGTCAACACATTAGCCATGTGGGAAAACCACATCAACTGATCAAAATGATTAGAGTAAACTATTATTTAAAGGGGATTGCCATTAGATTTGGATCTTCATAAGCATTAGGGCACAAGAAATTCAATTGTACTATCTAAGACACATAAAGGGTCCAAAGGGGTGGTTTTTGAGTCACATGTAACATCATAACAAAAAGGGGAAAATCATGGGCATTGGTATCTCTAAATACCATGAAACTAATGATTTCAAAAATATAAAGGGGTTTGATGTATAAGAAGACCAAAATTCCACATTTGATTTATATATCATCATGTATCATCAAAAGGTTTTTTTTTGTTAAGCCAGGGGTCGCTTTTATTCATCCCACACCCCTCTTGTGGGCACAATCATCTAGAAATTACAGCTCCTACTTATAACAGAGCAGGTAAAGAGCAATAAAAACCAGAAATATCATAACAACCTAACCAACGACACTCCGCAAAACAATGTAAGGGACTCTATGTTTCTCTAAAGTTGCCATAACTCTTACTCTACGTGGTATATTCAGTGTATCTGAAGCAATGAAAGGCTCATTCAACCTGCTGCCCCATTTCCCTAGTTCACGAGGTATCGAGTTGATGACCTTGTGAACCAAGGACCCATATATCATAGAAGAATCAAGCTCCTCTTGCAGCTCCCTAACGAACGGTGACGTCTTCCATGGTTCCATCCTGTTGTTCCATAAGATGTCATGCATGTACGCCTCATCAATCTCAATACACAAAATGACCAAAGCATGGTCTCTCGCTATCTTCAACCCGATAGCACATGCTTGCATATATGAAAGAATGTAATCCGTACTCCTGAACCAAGCTCTGAATACAAGGCAGATATTATCCTTGTGATTTCTTATAACTCCCGCCGCCCACCTTCGAGACACTCCTTGGTTATCTCTATCTCTCCCGATCGTGAGGTTGAGCTTAAGATTATGCAGGTTAGGAGTCTGCCATCTCACCAGCTCTATCTGTCTCATCAAGACTCGCGGCTCAGTCAAGCTCACCTCCCTCATCCGTGCATAAAAGTTGTTATCTGTATCTAACACAAAAGATCTCCTCTTCAGCTGGACGTTCAGCGTCGCAATAACCCAACTCCATTCATGGGAGAAAGGTCGATGTTGCTCCTCAAATCTGGCTTGGCATCTCAACCGCCATATGCTATACGAGATCAGAACCGCCAGGTTTCCAGCTAGCCACTCTTTTAGTTTCTTCCTCTTCCCCAAAACACAGGTATCTATTAGGGATCTGACGTCATTAGGTGGATGCAAATTTTTCAGCTCGGAAAACTTACCCCAAAAGAAACCCGCCATTTGTCCATGGAAAATCAGGTGTCCAATGCTCTCCTCGTGCGGCTCCTCGCAGCAGTTGCATCGAGATGTAAAGGGAATGCAGCATCTAGCCTTAATATTATCATCCGTTGACGTGGCCCCTCTAACAGACTTCCAAATGAAAGTCGTCGCCTTAGGGAAGCTACTCTTCCAAATCCACTCTAACCCAGCAGGACCTTCCCTTCCATCTACCATCAGTAGCTTTTTGAATGATCTCATAGAGAATACACCTCTCAACCCCGGACTCCATACCATTCTATCTTCCACATCAGTGATCCATGCGTTAGATTCACGGATGATATCCAACCCATCATCGTCAACTATCGTCCTCAGTAACTCCCAATCCCATCCCTGGCCTTCAATCCAGAAGTCTTTAATAAGAAAAGGGTGTCTTCTATCACTAGAGAATCTAGCATGATTTGTCAAACGCTGCCCACACCGCCTCGAGTCCCAGAAAGGAATTTCACCTCTCCCTACCACCCATCTACACATAGGGAACACCCGCGGCATCATATCCCATATACGTTTCCAGTACGGAGAAGGAGAAGGTCCCAACTTCAAGGAACTGGGAAAGACATTATCACGGCCTGCTACCAGATTGGCATACTTCCACCTGCAGAAACTGGCCCATATTGAATTCGACGTCAACACCTCCCAACAAGCCTTCCCAACAAAAGCATCATTTATCAGACGGAGCGATGGAAACCCCAGCCCACCTTGATATAGAGGTCTTGCAACTCTGTGCCAACTGAGCCAAGATTTTCTGTGTTGTTCATCCCTGCCCGCCCACAATAAATGAGAAAGCTTCCCCTTAATGCGGTCTGCAATCCCCACCGGAATGCCAATCGCAGCCGCCGTATATACAGGAATGGATGATAGCACGTGAGCAATTAGTAGTCTTCTTCCCGTGAAGGATAGGAGTTTGGATCTCCAAGTTGTGAATTTATTAACAATCTTCTTCATCAAGAACTCGAAGTTGTTGAGTCTCATCCTTCCTTTTGTTATAGGGATACCCAGGTAAGTGATAGATTCCTTCGCCGCCCCCATATCCATACAAACTGCCACACTATTTATCATCTCCAAATCTTTCCCACCTACTACACATATGGATTTATCTTTATTGATTCTTTGCCTCGTGGCCCTTTCATACGCCTCAAAAGTATCCCTAACCTTCTCCATCGATCTCTGATCAGCATTAAAGAATAAAGCAATATCATCCGCATATAATAGAATGCTTGGCGGAATTGCCTCCTCCCTGATCTTGAATCTCCAAATGTTCCCCTCCTCTTCTATCTTCAGAAAATGTCTACATAGAATCTCCTCGAAAAGAACGAACAAGAAAGGGGATAGCGCACAACCTTGCTTGAGTCCTCTACTTATCGGAAAAAATCCTGCAGTTTCGTCCCCAACCGTGACGGTAGCCCATGTATTAGAAAAGAAACTTAAGCACAGCTTCACCATATCCGTACTAAACCCAAATTGCTACATCACTCTCCACAGAACATTCCAGTCAGTCCTATCATAAGCTTTCGACATATCATACTTCAGAATCACATTGGGTGTCCCTTGGCCCCTATTGATGTCATGCATCAGCTCCTTCGCAAGCCTGACATGATGAGTGATGTCGGATCCTTTAACAAAGGCACCTTGTACCTTGGAAATCAGTTTCGGCATCATGGGAGTCATCCTATCACTGAGAATACGTGCAAGAATACGGAGGGCAACGTTTTCACTAGAGATTGGCCTAAAGTCCTCTGGTAGTCTCTTTGGGCAATCCACCTTCGGAATAAGCAGAATTCGGCAGCAGAAAAGGCCCCTAAAGCAAGGCTGTCCTCTAAAGAAAGCCTTCGTCATCTTCATAAAATCCGCACCAATGATTGACCAAGCAGCCCGGAAGAACATCCCAGTTAACCCATCCGGACCTGGAGCTGCTGAGGAGTCCATCTTGAGTAGGGCCTTCACAACCTCCTCTTCACAGGGGACAGTGAGCAGGGAAAGATTTTCATCCATAGATACCAACTTAGGGATATTATGCAAGAAATCCTCCAGGTCAGGTACATTTGTTTCCACCACCTCATTGAAGAAATGTTTATAGAGGTCCGCCGCCACCTCCGCCATCATCTTAGGATCCGATATACACGTGCCATCCTGCAAGACCATGCTGTTAAGCCTCCTGCGCTTCCTCCATGCTTTGACGGTAGCATGATAAAATTTCGTATTACGCTCCCCGTCTTGAAGCCAGCTTATCCTCGCTTTCTCTTTCCACATCGCCTCTTCTTCATCCAACAATTGTTGCATTTCTTTCTCATTCGTCCTCATGTTAGCTTCATTCGCCATAGTTGGGTTCCCATCGAACGCCACCTGTGTAGTAAACACCACATCCTCCAAGTCTTTGATCCGCTGCTTGATTTCTCCATAGGACTCTTTGCTCCATCTTCGCAAAGCTGATCTAACTCTTTTAAGCTTGTGATAGAAAACAAAGGACGGGTGTCCAGTCACCTGTTCACTCCAAGCCTGTTCAATCACCTTTAAACAGTCTTCATGCTCGAGCCACGCCTTCATGAAAACAAAATGTGCCGTCTTTCGCTTTAATGCTTGATCGCCTGGAATTGTCACTATAGGATTGTGATCAGAAACTCTATCTCTAGTTAAGTGTATCGATCTGGTTGCGGGCCTTGCCACCATCCATGCCTCATTCACTAACACCCTATCTATTCTCTGCCACATAGTAGGTGTAAGAATCTGCTTGTTCACCCAAGTGAATTGACTGCCCTCAAACGGAATTTCATCCAAAGCAACATCCTCGATCAAGGTGTTGAAATCCAGCATGTCTTGATAACCTGGTGTGTTCCCGCCTTGTCTCTCCCTTATATTATGTACCACATTGAAGTCACCTGCAATCATCCATGGCTCATCACCTATATGTTCCGCCATTGTCATTATCTCTTCCCACAAAGACCTCCTCTCAAGGTGATCACAACTGGCATATATGGCTGTAACAAAGAACTTTGCCCCATTGCTGGCCTCCAATCTCACCGTGATGTGTTGCCTATGTCTCTTGAAAATAGAAGGATTTGTATCTATGTCTGTGTAGAACCAAATCTTCCCTTCCTCCTCTTGATTATCCACCGTTCAATCAAGCCTCACAATGTCCATGAGTTCCGCAGCCTGCTCAGCATGGAGAAACGGCTCAAACAAACAAACCATACCTGGTTTATATCTACCACAAATTCTACTCAGAACTCTCCTCGTAGGATTATTAGATGCCCCTCTGATGTTCCAAAAAATAGAAGTAAAGTCCATATTAACTTTGTACTGCCATCACCACCAAAGATGAGAACGATCAGGGGCTATATCCCCCCTCCAACTCCGACCAGTATCCATCAAAGAATTCTCCGTCATAGTCTAAGTGTCTCCTCCTGGAATGATACCGTCTGTGGTACCGGCTATCATCCCCATCTCTTCTATGTCTGCCATGACTCCTTCCAGATGTCCTCCTATGATCAGCATAGTCACCCTCAATGAAAATGAAATCCTCCAATCGTCTGTTCGACAAAAATATGTTGTTCCCTCTCTATCCACGACCACTCGTCTTGGTGATCTATGGTACTACCTGATCGGGGACGGGCTCCGCGTCTGAGGTATCGCTCTAGAATCCGAGGTTTTGTCTAACACAACCACCATGGAATTAGATACAGTCGTCTTCCCCTGCATAGATAAGGCCTCCCTAGGTATCCCTGACTCTCTCCCAAACTCAGTAAGCTGCGTGCTATTAGACCCCACCGGCCCTCTTACCAACATGAAGAACTGCAGAGATGTCTGACGTTGCCCGTAAGTAAGAGATACAAATTGAGGGACATCTTCACTGAATGCCTCAACCAGGATAATCAAGCCAGATAAGTCATCTTTTTCCTTCTGCCAGTCTGAAATGAACCTCAGTTTACCGAAAGGTGATATCATCTTCTCCATCGTGTCATCATCTCTACAGGTAATAGGGATGTCTGCTACCCAAAACCAGAAAGCCTCCTTCCATTGGTGTTGTTCTCCATTACTCATGAGTTGCAAATCAAATTTTTTTCCACGCATATCCGGTACGCCCTTCTCCTTTACGTCCTTCGCCTCCTTATCGCATGAGAAGAAAGAAACAGCCTTACGCTCAGCAAATCTGTATAGGTCCGCAGCATTGGGCCAGCACTGCCGCAAGAGCGGGCAAAGCTCCTTCCATTGAACACCATACGGCCATGATATCTCCACCGCCCTCTCAAGCGCCGTCATCTTTGCTTTGCGCATCTTGTCGTCAGGCCCGACATCAACAGCGATGCGCTTAGGGATGTGTTGCGGGCCGCCCCTGGCCGGGATGCCCGACGGTAGTAGCGGAAACGTCGCCCTTGAGTGTACGTCTGGTGGCCTCAGTCTCGACATATACTGCGAGCATCTAGCAGCCACATGACCCGGTCTACGACACTTATAGCAAACCTTGCTTCCTCTACACTGTGCCTGCCAATGGCCTCTCCCCATACATCTGAAGCATGTGTCGTGAGGGATCCTGTATAGCAGTGTCTTCCTCTGTGGCCGCTGTGAGACGACCGGCTATGTGATGGGTGTCGGAACAGGCTCCTGCCTAGGGTTTGGGATAGCAATAACCTCTGTCGTTCTGATCTCAGATGACCGAGTCGCTTGATTCACCGGACCAGTATGGTCGATCGGCGGGCAGTCTGACTCAATCACCATAGGAGCAGCTACGTCTCCTTCCTCCCTCAGTGGCGGCGGTGGCACCGCCTCATCATCAGGACCCTGGGTATCTTCCTGCAGCTGCACCGTCAATGGGCTACTAGATGTCGGAACCTCTGTCCGCTCAGGCCCAGCACGATCGGGTCGATCATCCCTCCGTTCTTCTACCACCGAAACCCTAGACGCCGAGTCATGCAGTGTGTCTTCACTAGTCATCACAACCCTAATGTCGGGAAGCACCTCCTCCGGTGAGACTGCAGTCGATATCATCTTGTTTCTCCTCTCTGCAACGACCTGTTGCGTCCCGCGATCTCGCGTGGTCTGCCTTGTCACCCTATGCAAAAGGGGCGAGGGCAACATCTTGATCGGGTACTTACCTCCTCATGCACGATACGAGAGCTCAGCTCATGCACGATACGGTATTCTTTGCTCTCGTTTCCTCTGTAATGGTTTGCCAACGCGTATCGGCTAGCTTTCTTGCGTATCAGTTTCCTATAACGTATCGGTTACCAAGCTTGTATCTGCTCACTGGAGCTACACGACACCAGAATTTCTGTCGCCTGATACGGGAGTTTTGATCAAGCCGTCACGGGAGCTTTGACCAAGCCGATACGAGAGCTCCCCCCACAAAACTGTATGCTTCAATAAACAAATCTCTATCGGCCAAAGCCTAACGCCCGATACTCCATGCAAAGGCCTATCGTACAGCACTACTGCACGATATCTCCTACCCAGCTGCTTGCCCGATACACGGAATGTGTGAATCTACCGGAAGCCTAACCAAAAAACTCTATCGGGAACAGCCTAACACACGATACTCCAAACAGAACCTATCGCACGATACATGAGCCTATCGCACGATACTTGATCCTATCGCACGACACGAGAGCTCACCCTCCCCGACACGAGAGCTCCCACATCGACCCTTGGATCATCAAAAGGTGTCATATTCATGCATGCTTGGTGTCATATGGAACAACCATAGCAAAAGATGATTATGGAATGATTCTTATATCATGGAGGGGTGTTAGTTACTGATTTTAAGATTGATTAAGAGAATTAGGTGTCATTAGGAAGCAAAATTAGCATTAATAGAACAAAGTATATAATTAAGGTCCAAATAAGTCATAAACGTGCATTACAGACGTCAAGACCACATGAAAGGTAATTAGGGTCCTCTAAGAACTCAAGAGTGAATAACATTTACTGTCTTGGTGATTACAATGGTAGAGTGGCATTAAATATCCAACTTATATCAATGATATGCATTAAGTATAGTTCAACATAGTCAAAGATTACAACTTTGGTAAAATAAGAAGATAGGAAGGGGTTTTGGGTCTGCAAATAGGTCCATTGCATAGATTTTGTTGATCTAATGAATTTGGTATGTCACATAATAGCACCCTAGTCTAGATTAAGGGATAAACTAGCATTAAATTTTGGATGAAGGAGCCAATAACTATTATAAGGACTTACCCGTTGGTGTGTCTACATTACATCCAATCAATTGGATATGAAGGGATGTACCTTAGTAACATGCCATGATCTTTTACATTTACAAAATCCAATGGAGACACTCTTATAAGATTATGCAAGTGCATGGGCTCATGAGTAGTATAGGAGCAGTAAGTCAGGATTGAACCCAATGGAGAAAGGGGGTAGTATAGATAAGTCCATTTTATACTAGGTTCCTACTAAGAAGTCTAGGATTCAATGGTTTGACTTGTACTTGGTTGAGTTACACTAATGGTTCAAACAAGAAATTAAAGGAAAGAAAGAACAAAACCTAGTTTCACTCTAGATAGTTTAGTTCTAATTAGAAAAGAGATGAAGATAATCAAGAAAATAATAATTTTGACAAAAGAAAGAAAGGTGAGAACTAACACTACACCAGACTAGCAAAGCAATCCTACTTAACAACTTAGAGATGGCAACTAGTTAAAATAAGCAAGAAACTACACTAGACTAGCAATTAGCAACTAGGGCAAGTCAAGGACTGTGTTAGCAACTAACTCACTAAAGCAAGCACAATTAAGCATGAAGCAAAACTAATTAAGCTGGTAATATCTAACTACCAAGAACAAGATATTCAATTAAGGAAGCAAGTAAACCAACTAACTAAGCAAACATTAACTAGCAAGGAAGCGAGTAGGGTTAAAAACAATAATGGGAGGTGTGGGCTGTTTGAGGTAATGTGACTAGAACCTAGGTTGAGGGGTCATAACTCGCAACCACTATTCATCCATGTAGCTTGTTAAACCAAACAACATGTTAGATGCTAGATAGCTACCCTAAACTACTAATTGGCCATGTGTGGGATTTGGTGTGTAAGGGGAACTACTCCAAAGAACCCCTATTCAACCTTATGAGGCTCATTTGGATTAGGGTTTAGGTAGAATTCTCCTAGAATATAATAAAGTCTAGTTTCTAGGATATAAGTTGTTAGGGTGGGGGCGAGAGTAGTAGTGGGAGGTGGAAGTGAAAGTATTTGACCTCACATCACATACCATCTAACATTTAGTAGCTCCAAGCCAAATACACTAAGTGCTTCTAGACTGATACTAAGATCTCCCACATAGGAGTAGGATAAGGGATATATATGTAGGAAGATGGACTGATAGATAGGTAATAACTAGTTTGACCTAGGAGCAAATCCCAAATTAGCTACATATGTGTCATTTTCTCCTAGATCTGGGATGTTTCAAGCACAAATATCAAGATAATTCATGTTCTCAAGCACAAACCATAAGATTATGGGAAATGAGATAGAAGTAAAAGAGAATCATTCACAGATGAAAATATATAGTTTACATGTAATTTTCCCCCAACTTGGCATTAAAGTCACATTATAACCCCAAACAACCCACCTAAGGGGCTTAGGTACCCATAACAAAACAAAAGAAGAAAGAAGAAGGATTAGAGGAGTGAATATCCATGGAAGCTTGAAGAATCCTCATCCTTCACCTCCTACATTGAGTAGCACATCCTTCTCCCTCCTTGGTGGTTGAATGACATGGAATGGTGTATGGAAGTAGCCAAACCCTATAAAACCAGGGTCTTGAGGCAGGGGATGGTGGAAATTGAGTGGGAGTAGGTGGGAGCTCAATGAATGCTCAAGTGGGTAGAAATAAGTGCTAGCGTGGTTGACCTTCAACTTCTAGCCACCACCCATGTATATATAGGATCCGGGAAGAATAGGGTAAAGTAGGGGCAAATAAGAGAATCAATACAGAAATTGAGCTACAGTTTGATGGTAGAATTATCATTCTACGCCAAATATCCTTGATGGGTAGAGTGTAACATAGTCATGCTGGGAGAATGAGCGTGTTGAGGAATGGGGAAATCCACATTTGAGGGTGGATTTTTGGAGGCTGGTAGCACGCCCGTGTTGAACAACATGACGGTGGTCGTTGTGAGGTGGCATGACCATGGTGGGAGACTTGGAAAATGATCATTCCTGCTGGCACATACATTTTTATAGCTGGTAGCACGATCATTCTAGATGGAATGGCCATGTTGGGTCCTTCTTGGCATGACTGTGATGGCCAACATGGTTGTGTTGCTGATCTTGTCTTAGAATCTTCTCCACTATGAATCTGTTATAATTTGACATTGTAGGACAAACAATCTATGGCACCATGGTCATGTTGGAGGATTTTTCTTGCACTTTGATCTTGAACTTCACAATCGATGGAGTTCTTTGCTTCAACTTGACTTTTTCCCACTAGGGACAGGTTGGGTAAGCTCTTAGAATCTCTTTGGTCTTCTCTAGAGGTAGAGAAACCCTTCGGTCATCCTCCTCTTTTGTCCATCCAATGTGTTGTCCAAGTATCTAAAAACATGCAAAAAAACATCCATAAGTGCATGATGTGTATATTTATACCCATCTTTGCATACAGTTTTATCTGCTTTTTAGGGGTTGTTGTGTTTTCATTCCTCAATTTTAATCTTATATTTACTTAAATGCAATTATCTCCCCTTTTCTAAACTTTAGTGCATTTTATATGCTTTTCATGTAGAAATAGTCAAATATACTCTTAATTGCCTAGAAGGATGATCAAGCCCTCAAGATGTCATACCTCAAGGGAAGGAAGGCCCTAGAAGATTTCCAGTATTCACCTTCCAATCACCCATTGAGGCGATCAACATTACCAGTCACCCGATTTGAGTCGCTCTCTACCCGAAGTCTCCCCAATTTCTCCGTCCGGACATGCGCTCTCCGCATCCATACTACCCTGATTCAACCCACGTTGGTTTACCAGAGAACCGGGTACTAGGTCTAGATTGAGTAACCCACGTGAGTCCCCTATTGGGCCAAGTGCATGCCATGCAATTAGTTGCCTTCAACAACAAGTATCTAACATTAGGGTTTCAGTAGTGTGGAATGCATCTATAAAAGGGAACCCTTGTCGTCCATTCTGGGGGGTCTCTAATTGGTTATTAGAAGCCACATTTGCATAATGCAAACCCTAGTAAGGAGAAAGGAAACTGAGTCCCCACTAGAGAGACTGTTCCTCCTGTACCAGGCATCATGGCCCCCTCTATTGTTCTTTCTGTCTTTTTGTTGTTGTTTCTCGCCATGAGCGAGTAGACATCTGTGTTGGGGCATGGGGACTAACCCCAAAAAAATACCATTTGATTCTAGCTTGTGCCTAAACTCATCAATGTTGTTTCTAAATAAAGTATCATTCTACTTATATTCTTGCTTTGCAAATTGATCACTGGCTTTGCATGTATGTTATAATTGTGGATGTGCAGGTTGTCATGATCAAAACTTCAAAACAATATTGTTATCCCCCTGAAGTATCAGCAAGGGATAGTGGGGTGATTAGGTTATGATCTACTAACATGCTAAGACTAATCAGCCATAGTTAGAGAGTCCAATTGGATGAACTCGGAACTTGGGTACCAAGTCTGGTCATTTCTGAGGGAGTTTGGTCCATGCAATTATCTGTATCATGTGAGAGTGTAGTATCTAAGTCTCTATTTAGTAAGTTGTTATTTAGAGTTAATCTTGCTAGACTAATTATGTAGGCTTTGGTAAGAGAAACCCCATGCCATGGTTCTTTTATCATCATTTAATTACTTCATTAATATTTGTTGCCAATCAGTGACAACTTAGTTTTATCAATCAACAAACTTTCTTGGTGATAAATATTAATCCTAATACTTCTGAATATATATAACTGCTTAAAAAGGTTGTCCTTTGGGTTCAACCCTTAAGTATACTGCAATAAGGTTTCCAATTGTGTGTAGTGGGGAAATTAGTGTACAACTTTTGTTTAAATCTAAGGGTAGTTTCCCTTAGGGTTTTTATTGGTGCCACGTTTGGAGCCCAATCAAAAAGTAGTGTAGTTGTCGGGGACAACGGTAGTTATATATTTTTTAGAAGTTTAGGTATAATTAAGGTTTTGATTCTTACGCTTGATATCATTGAAAATCCTCTAGAACTCTACTCACTGACTTATGGAAAAGTTTGTTTCCTTTCACGTACTCCTAGCATATGTGAAAATCTAAAAGTCTTGACTCGGGACTGTTATTCGATCCTGAAATTGAGAGAACTCTCAAGAGACTTTACAAGATAAAAACATGGTGGACCCAGCAGCTGTTGAGGCAAATATTCAACACAAATTGAAGAGGCCATCACGGCTCAACGAGAAGTACTCCTTGTAGAAGCCAGGACGCAAGCAGAAGCCAAATTAAAGATTGTTGACCTAAGAGTTATACATTGTCCATATTTTGATAATAACTTAACCATTCCACTTATGTGTATCTAATATGTCTACTTGAGATTGATTTTATGTATTAGATACATGAAAAGGATCAATTCAATCCAGCCCTAGCTTGATCAAGTTCAAGTCAAAAGCAATGCAAATGCACTTTTGTGCAAAAACCCCTAAAACCATTAGGATGATTTTCATTATCATTTGTATTGATGTTATGACTTATAAGATGAGACAAAATCAGGAGCCCTTAATTCAAATATTTAATCACTATAATGACATTTTCCAAAATACATCACAAATTGTATATAAGGTCGAGTTTCCCCTATGACAAACTCGACCGACACCCTTCATGCATTTTGAGAATGTCCAGGTTTGATCGAGTTTCAATAAACAGAACTCAATCAACACCCTACACTGTAAAAACTAATTTTAAGCTATCAGTTGAGTTTCAGGATAAACTCGACCGATGCTTCAAATTTGGTTTGTCATATAGTGCAATCGGTTGAGCTACATTTATTAAAACTCGATCGAATGCACTATACAGAAAGTGCAAAAAAGTGACTCTAACAGTTGGAGTGTTGCAAAACTCAAAATTATATCCATTGCAACATCCCAAATGGCTAGAAAACATTCCTTAGTGCTCCTGGCCTCTAGTGGACACCCCCATCTATAAATATGACCTCTTGAAATTCATTCCAAGGTTTCTCATTCATGCCACTCAAGCTCCTAGCTATAGTTGAGTGCATCCAGTCCACTTGAGACTCTTTCTCTCTCTTGTTTACAAATCAAAATGTCCATATGAGTGAGATAGGATCTATGTGAGAGAGATACTTCATTGTATACTTGTAAATCTCTCAAAGCTTCCCTTTCCCCAACCCCTTTATTCAAGTGCAAGTCGGTGACAGGTTTTCCAAGTTGAAGGAGAAGGTGCAAGCTTCTTCAAGGCGTAGAAGAAGGTGCAAAAGCTTCTCCAAGGTGGAGAAGGTCAAGGTTGAAGATCCAAAAGTAGAGTGGGTAAATTCTTCAAGGAAAAAGACTCAATGCAAGAAGGGGATCTCCTTAGAGAAGGTGTCCAGATGCTTGCAAGAGTGAGCAAGACCTTGTAGAGGTAGAAGACTCTATCTCAAAGGATAGGTAAGTCCTTGGTTGTTTTATTGGTTACTTTTGTTCCTTGAAAAGGAGGTTGGGTATCCTTGTCATGGGAAAAGGAAGGTCATCTCGTATGTCTTATAATGGAATATAAGTATACATGGGTTGCAAAATCCTAGAGCTTGACCTCTCTAGGTAGTGGACTGACTTTCTCCTAGTATGTAGATGTGAACCAATCTACATAGCTTATTCTTGTGTTTTTTCGATCTCTCTCATCCTTGCTATGTATGTTTAGATTGTAATTCAAATTCCCCATTTGCAATAGTGCTTTTGGAAGTAGCTTGAAGGTCTAATAAGTTTTCTTTGAGTGCTTTTAGCTCTATTCACCCCCTCTAGAGTCTTTTGATCCAACAAAGACAAGTTTAGAAGCTCCCAAAGCCACAGAACATGCTAAGGAATTGAGGGACTTTTCTATCCCTAAAGGTGTCGACTTGACTCACCCAGTCCAACCTCCAGGTGATCCGATTGAGATCAGGGCCTAGTGGGTCTGTCTCCTACAAAATTTTGCATTCAATAGAAGAATAGGAGATGAATGTTAGAAACACCTCAAATTCACCAACTTTTGCTCAATGATGAAGCCAGCATGCGCCATTGATGACACCATGCAATTGCAACTCTTAAAATACTCCCTAATTGATAAAGCCAGAGCGTAGTACAACATCCTTTGAGGGGATCCAATCACAACATGGGAAGCTCTAGGGAACCAATTTCTAGAGAAATTATATCCACCCTCGATGACATATTTGACCAGAGGTCAAACTACAAGGCTCAATCAGGTTCCCAAGGAATCTCTATATGAAGCATGAGAACGGTTTTACGAACTTTTACGCAAGTGCCCACATCACAGCATGCCCAAAAATCAAATTATCGAATTCTTTTATTAGGGTGTCGATGACGAGACTGAGAAGTTTCTCAACTCCTCCTCTAATGGAAATTTTATATGGTAGAGATACAATAGTGCACTGAAGATCATTAATCTTGTTGTCAAAAATTAGACTCATTGGGGAAGACCCTCTAGTAAAGGCATTCTAAAGTTATCTATTATGGAAGGTTGCTCAAAACTCAAGTCCATATCTAAATCACTGAAGGCTTAGTGCATATGGAAATAAAGAATCAAGAACATCAACTATAGATAATCATGCCATCTTGCACATTCTACCATGCAATAGATCATAGCATGATTCATTGACAACAATTGTATGCTGCATTATGTGAACATGAAGCTGAGCAATAATACATAGTCACCCAAGCTAAAGACATGAATTCTATCCATACTAATCCAGGACAAGAGTACTAAAATATGAATCAGGCTCGCAACCACTCGAGTTTCTAGTACGGGTACCCAACTGGAGCTAAGAGTCTCGCTCAGCAAACCTCACCACAAACTACTCAAGCTAGAGCACCATCAAACTACATTGGCCCGCGCAGTCAAGGAAATTACATATTTAATTTCCCAAGCAGAAACTACCAGCAGCATCCCCAATACCAAAATCTAAATCAAGAACTGTCACTACAGATAGAGCCAGTGCCAGCACAAATCTAGTAAAGACGCTCCAAGAGATGATGGAGACATACCTGGCTCAATTAGCCAACACCACAACCAATCAAAAGGCGTTGGAAATACAGATAGCTCGACTGGAGGATAGCCAATGCCTCTAGAAGGAACAATTGTAGGTCAATTAGAAAACAATCGCAAACATCCAAAATAGTTGAATGTAGTAGTAATAAGGTCTAGGAATGTGTACTCTACACCCCGACCACTATGGTCGTGCCAGCTCCTCCTTGTAAAGATGGTGAAAAAACCACTAGAGGGGGGGTGAATAGGGTTTTATGATATTTTAATAATAATTCAACCAAATTAAGCAACCACAAAAATATTGGACAAGGGGACTAGGATTTAGAGTAGTTCCAACCTTAGAAAATACTAAGGCAGTCAATCCACTACCTGGTTGCTTACCCAACCGAGATTTTGAAAGTATTTAATTTTATTACCTCACAAGGATGTTACATAAAATTACAACACTTTCACCAAACCTTTCGGACAGCCTTCACCTAGAAGTAGTCTCACCAACCTTGAAGCAGCCTTCCTCTTGAAGTAGCTTCCCGTTGAGACAACCTTCTTGAAGTAGTCCAAAGTCCACCTTCTCCACCAAGAAGACCCTTCTCCACCTGAGAAGTCAAACCCTCTCCAATCCGCAGCCTCCAACCCTAGGAGTAGCAAGGAGAGTACAAAAGATATAAAGGAACAAGAAGGGAAAATAGAAATTACAATACCGTTGTAGCACAAGGCTTGATTTCCTATATCAAGTGTTTTGATCTCCTAACCAATGTGTATGGAAGTGTAGGTGTAGTGCGTAGGAGATGCTAGCCTATAGAACATGAATTTAGAGCAATGGAAATGTATAGCCAATGTTGGAATTGCTCAATTGCTCACAAGAATGAATTGCCAATTGCAAGTATGAATGCTCAAGTGTAGCACAAGTGTATTTTTGGGTGTCCTATGGCTTGTCCTATTTATAGGAATGGCTTATGTATGCTTAAGGACGTTCTAGACACTTTCTAGGGGGTTCTTAGTGCTCAACTAGCCGTTAGGTAGCCATTAGTTGCTTTAACAATGGCTAGTTAATTAATCCTGAAAATTGCAGACAGAGACATTCTCGGTCGAAGATTTGTCGACCGAGAGTCCTAGTCAGTCGAGGACTTGTCGACCGAGGGATTTTCTATAGAAACATTTTGATCCAACTCCCAACTACCTTGTCTACTGTGTCTAACAGCTACCTAGGTCATTCTCGGTCGAAGAGTTTGTCGACCGAGAGTGTCTCGGTCGAGAATTTTGTCGACCGAGATTAACCCTGTTTCAATGTTTTAAACTAATTACTAAGTGTGTGTATGAGTGTGCAGTGGTGACACTTTTGTAGGGGATGACTTATCTAAGTGTTGTGAATGGATAGGGAAGATCTAACGCTTGATTTACATGATATCTAAGTACTTCTACATTATATACTTGTACAAGTTTTTACATTTGATTACAATCATGATTTAAAGCAATTTGAGCATATAGATCTTCCAAGTTGTTTGTCATCCACCTAAGACCTGCAACACTCAAGTAGCACGTTAGATCTACAATAATGAAATGTTTGTCATCATCAAAACAAAGGGATTATAATAATGTCTAGTTTAGCCAACAATATCCCCCTTTTTGAAGATGACAAACATTTCCTAAATATAAAATAAGGAAATGTAAATCATATGAGTTTCATACTTGAAGTTTACCTTTTGTAGCCGTTTTTTTGTTTTGCAAGTGGGTGATGGCCGAGATATTATGAAACTCATTTTATTTTATACTATTTCTCCCCCTTTGTCATTTCAAAAAGATATCCAAGATAATTATTTAGTATGACTCTTTATTACTCCCCCTTAATTTTATGCTATGCTCCCCCTTAAAGAGATATTCAAATTAAAAGCAAGGGATTAATGCAAACCAATTATTGTTAAATTTATCCACAATTTATTTCTCAATCATTTGCAAAGGATGTTAAGCCTTGAAATGATATGAGTTCCTTTTAAGTTCATGGCATATGTGTATTGATTTCTCATCCATTTTATAAGGGATGTTAAGCCCTGAAAGTGAAATGAAAATCCTTTAAGCTTATAGTAGAATGTATCTCTAATCAAATACATGGGATGTTAAGCCCTAATTTGTTTAGATAATTCCATTAAGAACATTATATATGTCATATTCATGAATATTGTAGATTTCTTTGTTTTCATAACCAAAATTACTTTTAAGGATACTAAGGTCATAACAAGCTTCAAATGATGTTTCCAGAGTTTTGTAAGCTTCTTAATCTTATAATCAAGATAATTTGTGTGAGCTCCCCCTTAATCTTATAGTCAAGATAATTTAAGGATTATAAGGTCACAATCAATATTAGATCATAATAAGTTGACCTTTTATGAGAGTTATGCACTAAAATTATGTTTTCAATATGATAAACACATTTTGAATCAAGATACTAAGATTAAATCAGTAAAATGATGTACAAATAAGCATTTTGTCAAGCTTATTTTAGGTCGACCTTGACTTCGACCATAGCACCCCTTGGTCAAACCTGATTTTAACCAAGAGGCAATTTCTGCATATTTCACTTATGTGTGAAGTATAATTTCGGCAGATTTTCAATTAAAATGCATTTGTGCCATGAAGTTTTACTGTTTATGCAAAATGGCATCTCCATATGAGCTAAATCATAATGATCAAAAACAATATCCATTTATGGTTTGTATATATGGATCAAAGATTATTTTAGACAAACCAATGAAACATAATGATCGTGGCACAATGATTATGATAGAACAGTAGAAGCATATCCACAATACAATGATCAAGATAGAAGCATGTAATTTCATGAAATACAATGATTATGACTATTTAAATTTTAATACACATGGTTCCTACATAGATAGACCAAGAAATACTTAGCATAAACCATGTGGACTATGATAAAATAGTAATTTCCTTGATTAAACTAATCATGGTTCATATTTTCAGTTTTAAGCTAAACCATGTAGAGAATAAGCCAAAATAATCTCATTCATATTCATAAGTTTTCAATTTTAAGACAAACCATGTAACTGAACATGCTTAATAAACTTTTTCAATCAATGAATAAGGTTTGTTCAAAATCAGTCTTCATATAACACTTTTGCAATATGTTTAAGGATTTCATATTCATAATGTTATACCTTAATTCATGATGCAAAAAGATTAATATGTCTTGTTTCAAAGATGGTCTCTAAGATTTATTCTTTATTTGCATATTAAATCAATCATTAATAACAAATTGATAGCAAACTAGATTAATTGAAAACACGTTCGGCAGAACTTGATTCGGTCAAACTGTTTGTCGACCGAATTTATCTCAGTCAACGTTTTTCTCAACCGAGAATGTTGTTGTTTGTATAGGTTTTATCAGATTTGTTGCACACTTGAAAACAGTAACCTGTTCGGTCGACTATTTCTCGACCGATCGTGTTCTCGGTCGAACAATGTCTCGATCGAGATTGTTTCTGTATTGTTTTTCAGTAATTCGTTTTATAAGTAAAACATAGATCACTTTCAATTCAGTTATGTAATTTTAAAATTAGTTTAGTTGAGATAAAACATATAAATTTCAAAGTAATATGTAAATCAAATCTCAACTAATCATATTAAAATCTTTAGGTTTTGAGAACCCAAATTAAGACAATTTTCTAAAGATGTATCTCTACTAATTTATATAAAATGTGTATTTTCAAGTTAGAGATTTGAATCAATTTGTTATCTTATTATTTTAAGTTGAGATAGAGATGGAGATATACAACTTAGAGTCTTTGGTCATATCTCAACTTAATTATATTCATTTAGTTTGGGGGTTTTGGAACCCATACTAACTCAACATCCTTTTTCTTGTAAGGACACGAGAAGGAATAATGTCCAAGACGTAAACAATAATGGCAACATATACAATCAACCTCATATCTCTTTCTATGATTTTGTTCTAGGTTGTTCTTGGGTACATATGTATATTTTTCCTCTAGGTACATTCATGGATTGACTCTTTGGCACTTGTGTCTTTCTCCAACTAGGTTTTTGATAAGATTTTCCTTTAGGCTTATAACCTAGTCCTCTCCTTCCAACTTGACAATAAGAATCATTTAATATTTTATCAAGGATATCATTTTTACTCAAACTACTCACTTCTTGTTGCAACTTAACAATCTCATCCATTCTCTTCTTAATATCTAACTTTGCTTGATCTAGATTAGATAATAAAGAATCTCTTTCTTTCACAATAATATCATAATCTAGATGTGTACACAAAATAGGTTGTTTCTGAAGATCATTTACTTGAGTTTGCAAGTTTAACTTTTCTAGGGAAAGAAGATTGCAATTTGCTTCTATAGATTTTAGCTTAATATCATGATCTTCCATAACCTTTTTGAGATCTTCATTTTCAGATGTGAGAACAAGAAGTTTAGCATGTAACTCATCATTTGCTTTATTACATTTCTTTAATTTCTTATTGTACTCAATATACTTATTATGTGTCTCTTCAAGACTACCAATTAGCTCTTCTTTAGGTAAATCAAAAAGGCTTACCTCTTCTTCTTCTTCTTCTTCACTTATTGTAGCAATAAGGCATTCTTTATGCACATATTCCTTCTTTGACCTCCATGGACAGCTAGGTGTAGTGTGTCTTGTTCCTAAGCACCAATTGCAACTAGTTGAAGATTGGTCCATGCTTTTCTTTTGATTGCGGTTGTAGACACCACCACCCTTCATTCTTCAAGACTCAATTAGAGCTCCTTGAAGCCTGCTCTGATACCAATTTAAAAAACCACTAGAAGGGGGGTGAATAGGGTTTTATGATATTTTAATAATAATTCAACCAAATTAAGCAACCACAAAAATATTGGACAAGGGGACAAGGATTTAGAGCAGTTCCAACATTAGCAAATACTAAGGCAGTCAATCCGCTACCCGGTTGCTTACCCAACCGGGATTTTGAAAGTATTTAATTTTATTACCTCACAAGGATGTTACATAAAATTACAACACTTTCACCAAACCCTTCGGACAGCCTTCACCTAGAAGTAGTCTCACCAACCTTGAAGCAGCCTTCCTTGAAGTAAACTCAAGCTCCCCTTGAAGTAGCCTTCCTCTTGAAGTAGCTTCCCGTTGAGATAGCCTTTTTGAAGTAGTCCAAAGTCCACCTTCTCCACCGAGAAGATCCTTCTCCACCTGAGAAGTCAAACCCTCTCCAATCCGCAGCCTCCAACCCTAGGAGTAGCAAGGAGAGTACAAAAGATATAAAGTAACAAGAAGGAAAAATAGATATTACAATACCATTGTAGCACAAGGCTTGATTTCCTATATCAAGCGTTTTGATCTCCTAACCAATGTGTATGGAAGTGTAGGTGTAGTGGGTAGGAGATGATAGCCTATAGGACACGAATTTAGAGCAATGGAAATGTATAGCCAATGTTGGAATTGCTCAATTGCTCTTAAGAATGAATTGCCAATTGCAAGTATGAATGCTCAAGTGTAGCACAAGTGTATTTTTGGGTGTCCTATGGTTTGTCATATTTATAGGAATGGCCTATGTATGCTTAAGGACATTCTAGACACTTTCTAGGGGGTTCTTAGTGCTCAACTAGACATTAGGTAACCATTAGTTGCTTTAACAACGGCTAGTTAATTAATCCTGAAAATTGCAGACAGAGACATTCTTGGTCGAAGATTTGTCGACCGAGAGTCCTAGTCGGTCGAGGACTTGTCGACCGAGGGATTGTCTGTAGCAACGTTCTGATCCAACTCCCAACTACCTTGTCTAGTGTGTCTAACAGCTACCTAGGTCATTCTCGGTCAAAGAGTTTGTCGACCGAGAGTGTCTCGGTCGAGAATTTTGTCGACCGAGATTAACCCTATTTCAATGTTTTAAACTAATTACTAAGTGTGTGTATGAGTGTGCAGTTGTGACACTTTTGTAGGGGATGACTTATCTAAGTGTTGTGAATGGCTAGGGAAGATCTAATGATTGATTTACATGATATCTAAGTACTTGTACATTATATACTTGTACAAGTTTTTACATTTGATTACAATCATGATTTAAAGCAATTTGAGCATATAGATCTTCCAAGTTGTTTATCATCCACCTAAGACCTGCAACACTCAAGTAGCACGTTAGATCTACAATAATGAAATGTTTGTCATCATCAAAACAAAGGGATTATCATAATGTCTAATTTAGCCAACAATCTCCCCCTTTTTGAAGATGACAAACATTTCCTAAATATAACATAAGGAAATGTAAATCATATGAGCTTCATACCTGAAGTTTACCTTTTGTTGCCATTTTTTTGTTTTGCAAGTGGGTGATGGCCTATATATTATGAAACTCATTTTATTTTATACTATTTCTCCCCCTTTGTCATTTCAAAAAGATATCCAAGATAATTATTTAGTATGACTCTTTATTACTCCCCCTTAATTTATGCTATGCTCCCCCTTAAAGAGATTCAAATTAAAAGCAAGGGATTAATGCAAACCAATTATTGTTAAATTTAGCCACAATTTATTTCTCAATCATTTGTAAAGGATGTTAAGCCTTGAAATGATATGAGTTCCTTTTAAGTTCATGGCATATGTGTATTGATTTCTCATCCATTTTATAAGGGATGTTAAGCCCTGAAAGTGAAATGAAAATCCTTTAAGCTTATAGTAGAATGTATCTCTAATCAAATACATGGGATGTTAAGCCCTAATTTGTTTAGAGAATTCCATTAAGAACAATATATATGTCATATTCACGAATATTGTAGATTTCTTTGTTTTCATAACCAAAATTACTTTTAAGGATACTAAGGTCATAACAAGCTTCAAATGATGTTTATAGAGTTTTGTAAGCTTCTTAATCTTATAATCAAGATAGTTTGTGTGAGCTCCCCCTTAATCTTATAGTCAAGATAATTTAAGGATTCTAAGGTCATAATCAATATTAGATCATAATAAGTTGACCTTTTATGAGAGTTATGCACTAAAATTATGTTTTCAATATGATAAACACATTTTGAATTAAGATACTAAGATTAAGTCAGTAAAATGATGTACAAATAAGCATTTTTTCAAGCTTGTTTTAGGTCGACCTTGACTTCGACCATAGCGCCCCTTGGTCAAACTTGATTTTAACCAAGAGGAAATTTTTGCAGATTTCACTTATGTGTGAAGTATAATTTCTACAGATTTTCAATTAAAATGCATTTGTGCCATGAAGTTTTATTGTTTATGCAAAATGGCATCTCCATATGAGCTAAATCATAATGATCAAAAATAATATCCATTTATGGTTTGTATATATGGATCAAAGATTATTTTAGACAAACCAATGAAACATAATGATCATGGCACAATGATTATGATAGAACAGTAGAAGCATATCCACAATACAATGATCAAGATAGAAGCATGTAATTTCATGAAATACAATGATTATGACTATTTAAATTTTAATACACATGGTTCCTACATAGATAGACCAAGAAATACTTAGGATAAACCATGTGGACTATGATAAAATAGTGATTTCCTTGATTAAACTAATCATGGTTCATATTTTCAGTTTTAAGCTAAACCATGTAGAGAATAAGCCAAAATAATCTCATTCATATTCATAAGTTTTCAATTTTAAGACAAACCATGTAACTGAACATGCTTAATAAACTTTTTCAATCAATGAATAAGGTTTGTTCAAAATCAGTCTTCATATAACACTTTTGCAATATGTTTAAGGATTTCATATTCATAATGTTATACCTTAATTCATGATGCAAAAAGATTAATATGTCTTGTTTCAAAGATGGTCTCTAAGATTTATTCTTTATTTGCATATTAAATCAATCATTAATAACAAATTGATAGCAAACTAGATTAATTGAAAACAGGTTCAGCAGAACTTGATTCAGTCGAACTGTTTATCGACCGAATTTATCTCGATCGACGTTTTTCTCAACCGAGAATGCTGCTATTTGTATAGGTTTTATCAGATTTGTTGCAAACTTGAAAATAGTAACCTGCTCGGTCGACTATTTCTCGACCGACCGTGTTCTCGGTCGAACAGTGTCTCGACCGAGATTGTTTATGTACTATTTTTCAGTAATTCGTTTTATAAGTAAAACATAGATCACTTTCAATTCAATTATGTAATTTAAAAATCAGTTTAGTTGAGATAAAACATATAAATGTCAAAGTAATATTTAGATCAAATCTCAACTAATCATATTCAAATATTTAGGTTTTGAGAACCCAAATTAAGACAATTTTCTAAAGATGTATCTCTATTGATTTATATAAAATGTGTATTTTCAAGTTAGAGATTTGAATCAATTTGTTATCTTATTATTTTAAGTTGAGATAGACATGGAGATATAAAACTTAGAGTCTTTGGTCATATCTCAACTTAATTATATTCATTTTGTTTGGGGGTTTTGGAACCCATACTAACTCAACATCCTTTTTCTTGTAAGGACACAAGAAGGAATAATGTCCAAGACGTAAATAATAATGGCAACATATAGAATCAACCTCATATCTCTTTCTATGATTTTGTTCTAGGTTGTTCTTGGGTACATATGTATATTTGCCTCTAGGTACATTCATGAATTGACTCTTTGGCACTTGTGTCTTTCTCCAACTAGGTTTTTGATAAGATTTTCCTTTAGGCTTATAACCTAGTCCTCTCCTTCCAACTTGATGATAAGAATCATTTAAGATTTTATCAAGGATATCATTTTTACTCAAACTACTCACTTCTAGTTGCAACTTAACAATCTCATCCATTCTCTTCTTAATATCTAACTTTGCTTGATCTAGATTAGATAATAAAGAATCTCTTTCTTTCACAATAATATCATAATCTAGATGTGTACACAAAACAGGTTGTTTTTGAAGATCATTTACTTGAGTTTGCAAGTTTAACTTTTCTAGGGAAAGAAGATTGCAATTTGCTTCTACAGATTTTAGCTTAATATCATGATCTTCAATAACCTTTTTGAGATCTTCATTTTCAGATGTCAGAACAAGAAGTTTAGCATGTAACTCATCATTTGATTTATTAGATTTCTTTAATTTCTTCTTGCAGTCAATATACTTATTATGTGTCTCTTCAAGACTAGCAATTAGCTCTTCTTTAGGTAAATCAAAAAGGCTTACCTCTTCTTATTCTTCTTCACTTATTGTAGCAATAAGGAATTCTTTATGCACATCTTCCTTCTTTGACCTCCATGGATAGCTAGGTGTAGAGTGCCTTGTTCCTAAGCACCAATTGCAACTAGTTGAAGATTGGTCCATGCTTTTCTTTTGCTTGCGGTTGTAGACACCACCACCCTTCATTATTCAAGACTCAATTAGAGCTCCTTGAAGCTTGCTCTGATACCAATTGAAAAAATCACTAGAGGGGGGTGAATAGGGTTTATGATATTTTAATAATAATTCAACCAAATTAAGCAATCACAAAAATATTGGACAAGGGGATAAGGATTTAGAGTGGTTCCAACATTAGCAAATACTAAGGCAGTCAATCCACTACCCAGTTGCTTACCCAATTGGGATTTTGAAAGTATTTAATTTTATTACCTCACAAGGATGTTACATAAAATTACAAAACTTTCACCAAACCCTTCGGATAGCCTTCACCTAGAAGTAGTCTCACCAACCTTGAAGCAGCCTTCCTTGAAGTAACCTCAAGCTCCCCTTGAAGTAGCCTTCCTCTTGAAGTAGCTTCCCGTTGAGACAGCCTTTTTGAAGTAGTCCAAAGTCTACCTTCTCCACCGAGAAGACCCTTCTCCACCTGAGAATTCAAACCCTCTCCAATCCACAGTATCCAACCCTAGGAGTAGCAAGGAGAGTACAAAATATATAAAGGAACAAGAAGGAAAAATAGAAATTACAATACCGTTGTAGCACAAGGCTTGATTTCCTATATCAAGCGTTTTGTTCTCCTAACCAATGTGTATGGAAGTGTAGGTGTAGTGGGTAGGAGATGCTAGCCTATAGGACACAAATTTAGAGCAATGGAAATGTATAGCCAATGTTGGAATTGCTCAATTTCTCACAAGAATGAATTGCCAATTGTAAGTATGAATGCTCAAGTGTAGCACAAGTGTATTTTTGGGTGTCCTATGGCTTGTCCTATTTATAGGAATGGCCTATGTATGCTTAAGGACGTTCAAGATACTTTATAGGGGGTTCTTAGTGCTCAACTAGCCGTTAGGTAACCATTAGTTGCTTTAACAACGGCTAGTTAATTAATCCTGAAAATTACAGACATAGACATTCTCGGTCGAAGATTTGTTGATCGAGAGTCCTAGTCAGTCGAGGACTTGTCGACCGAGGGATTGTCTGTAGCAACATTCTGATCCAACTCCCAACTACCTTGTCTGTTGTGTCTAACGGCTACATGGGTCATTCTCGGTCGAAGAGTTTGTCGACCGAGAGTGTCTCGGTTGAGAATTTTGTCGACCGAGATTAACCCTGTTTCAATATTTTAAACTAATTACTAAGTGTGTATATGAGTGTGCAGTTGTGACACTTTTGTAGTGGATGACTTATCTAAGTGTTGTGAATGGATAGGGAAGATCTAACGCTTGATTTACATGATATCTAAGTACTTCTACATTATATACTTGTATAAGTTTTTACATTTGATTACAATCATGATTTAAAGCAATTTGAGCATATAGATCTTCCAAGTTGTTTGTCATCCACCTAAGACCTGCAACACTCAAGTAGCACGTTAGATCTACAATAATGAAATGTTTGTCATCATCAAAACAAAGGGATTATAATAATGTCTAATTTATCCAACAATCTCCCCCTTTTTGAAGATGACAAACATTTCCTAAATATAAAATAAGGAAATGTAAATCATATGAGTTTCATACCTGAAGTTTACCTTTTGTGGCCATTTTTTTTGTTTTGCAAGTGGGTGATGGCCGAGATATTATGAAACTCATTTTATTTTATACGATTTCTCCCCCGTTGTCATTTCAAAAAGATATCCAAGATAATTATTTAGTATGACTCTTTATTACTCCCCCTTAATTTTATGCTATGCTCCCCCTTAAAGAGATATTCAAATTAAAAGCATGGGATTAATGCAAACCAATTATTGTTAAATTTAGCCACAATTTATTTCTCAATCATTTGTAAAGGATGTTAAGCCTTGAAATGATATGAGTTCCTTTTAAGTTCATGGCATATGTGTATTGATTTCTCATCCATTTTATAAGGGATGTTAAGCCCTGAAAGTGAAATGAAAATCCTTTAAGCTTATAGTAGAATGTATCTCTAATCAAATGATGTTAAGCCCTAATTTGTTTAGAGAATTCCATTAAGAACAATATATATGTCATATTCATGAATATTGTAGATTTCTTTGTTTTCATAACCAAAATTACTTTTAAGGATACTAAGGTCATAACAAGCTTCAAATGATGTTTACAGAGTTCTGTAAGCTTCTTAATCTTATAATCAGCTCCCTAACATGAACTGACGCCTAAAGTAGCCCACAAAATCCAATTTTTCGAGCAAAAAAAATTACCCCAAAAGTTTCACATATGGCGTCGGTTTTTTACCTAATAACTGACACCTAATGACGAAAAAAATTACCTCCAAAGGTTGTCGGTTTTTGTGGAAAAACTGACACTGATAAGGTTTCACGCGTCGTCCCCGCGAAAATTTTTAGGGTTAAGATTGTCCAACGGACATCAGTTTTTTGGGAAACCGATGCTTATGGATATTAGGTGTCAGTTTAATAGAAGACTGATGCCTTTGTTAAATTAATAGCCCCAGCGAGAAACAAACTCTTCCCCATTCATTTCCGTTTCATTGTGAAATTAGCCCTTTCGCTCCCTCTTCCTTGTGCGCCGCGACCGCCCTTGCTCGCCGTTGCCGGCCGCCCTTCTCCCTACCGCCGCTAGTTCTAGAGATCGCCGGCCGCTGCCCTGCCGCCTCTGGTTCTGGAGCTTTCCGGCCTTCTGCCTGCTCCAGAGCTCACCGCCTGGTCTAGAGCTCGCCGGCCTTCTGCCTGCTCCAGAGATCACCGCCTGCTGCCTGCTCACCGCCGCCCTTCTCCCTCCTCCTTGCTCACTCACCGGTTTCCTGCTCGCCACTCTTCCACGCTCGCCTGCCCACTCAGCCTGCCCGTTCTGCTTCTACATGCATCCCTCCATCTCGCCCTCTCTCCCTTCTCCAGAGCAAGACGTCCGGCTGGGCTCAAACAGAGGTAAACATCCCCAAAAACCCTCTGTCTCACCCTCTCTCCCAGCTCCAGAGCAAGACGCTCTGATTTGTATTTACTTAAATACTTATTTGTATTTACTTATCTACTCATCCGTTCATCTAATGATTTTTTATTCATCACATTATTTAAATTTAGGGCTTTATATTTGTTCATCTACTTTTTAAAATTATTTAATCATCTCTTGATTTATATTTGTTTATCAACTTAGATGTTGCTATTGTAAATCAACCTAAGATATGAATAAATCTTGTGCTTGCATATATTTGTGCTTCTAATCCTCATGCTTGACCTAATTCAGTAAATTTTGATGCATGTTGAAATAAGATTCAAACTTGTCCATTCTAGCATCCTAATTTGATTTGATTATGTGCTTTGAACCTTAAAACATGCATATTAAAGATACATTGATGTCTCAAACTTAACTCACATGTGGGTCTTCTGTTTCTAAAATGATTATATCTTCAATCTGCTTCTTTTCACCTTTATACTATATGTATTGCCTCTAAAATAGATGATCTATTTGGTAAACTGTCGACCTTTGTCCAGACCCTAAAGTGGACTCTATGAACACAACCAATTAAAGTATCATATTAATATATAATAGTTTATTTATGGAAGTTACATAGAGACATGCAATTTTTAGTAACAAAATGATCAAAATAACCCCTATTATATTTTGCTACTGTAAAAAAGTAAACCCTAGGAATTTATAATATAAATGCATCTAAACATTCATAAGCTATTAATGTGTCACTTGGAGAGAAATGGGCATATTCCTATTTAAGTAAAAATTACATAAGACATATCTGTAAATTAGGTTAAGGACATGTTTCTATTGTAACATGTTGAGTTTTTTGCTATGTTATACCCACCAGATTTGTGTTATATATAAAATAATACATTGATTAATTTAGGAAGCATTGATATGTTGTTATGGCTGTCCACAAGTGTTTTTATAAGAAAATTGTGTGTTGAATGGGGTTGTGAAAAAGGGACTGGTGTTGTATTTGTTGGCCTAGAAACCCATCCAAGATTTACTCATTAGGAGTAAATCTTGGATAGTCCCCAGTTTGGGACTGTTCTTGAACACCTAATCTCACTTAGGATGTAAGTGTATAATGTGTATTGGATTTTCAAGAAAATTTCAACAGCATTTCCCCATTTGTTCTCTAAGTACATATGTACTTGGAGAACAGCGGGGAAATGCTACCGAAATTTTCTTGAAAACCCAATACACATTATACACTTACTAGTGAGATTAGGTGTTCGAGAATGGTATAGGTGGTACACATTTATTATAAATAAGAATGACAGCACATGTATTTGTTGGCCTAGAAACTCATCCAAGATTTACTCAATAGGAGTAAATCTTGGATAGTCCCCAGTTTGGGACTATTCTTGAACACCTAATCTCACTTAGGATGTAACTGTATAATGTGTATTGGGTTTTCAAGAAAATTTCGGTAGCATTTCCCTGTTTGTTCTCTAAGTACATATGTACTTGGAGAACAGTGGGGAAATGCTGCCGAAATTTTCTTCAAAACCCAATACACATTATACACTTACTAGTGAGATTAGGTGTTCAAGAATGGGATAGGTGGTACACATTTATTATATATAAGAATGACAGCACATGTATTTGTTGGCCTAGAAACCCGTCCAAGATTTACTCAATAGGAGTAAATCTTGGATAGTCCCCAGTTTGGAACTATTTTTGAACACCTAATCTCACTTAGAGTGTTTTAACCATTAATTATATATAAGACCTTAAACCCTAAAGTTTTTACCATGCTTAAACTCTAATTTGTTAAACCTAGACCTTAGAATGGATAGATCATGGATGTCCATTCGCAATCACTGCACCCCAGAGTTTATTTCTGGTCTTGATCAATTTATTAGATTTGTCGAGGAACATAGGAAACAACCTGGAGATAGGTTCTACTATCCATGTAGGTATTGCGGTAACAACTTGAAATTCAACACTGGTGACGAAATCAAAATTCATGTCATGTGCAACGGGATTGTACAAGGCTATACAGAATGGCACTGGCATGGAGAGATTTCAAACCCGAAACTAGTGGATGTCGATAGCAGTACTTGTATGGAAGAATTTATTGCCTCCGATGACATAGATGTGAACAAACCAGTTCCAGTAGATATCGTTGATGCAATGTTGGATAGTTGTGGGGTAGAGCACACCGAAACCGATCCACCTCCCATGTTTAGAAACATTGTGTATGATGTTGAGATACCATTATACATCGAAACAATCACAATATTAGAGGCATGCATGTTTATATTTTTTTATATGTTTCATTTTTCAATGTTTCATTTGTATATGTGAACTATACAATGTTTCATTTTTTAATGTTTCGTTATCTTCTAGTTATGTCAAATGCTAAATGTTTGATTTTTTAATGAAATTTTCAGATGGATGAGCATGGGCATGATGACCATGATGTCCATGATGAGCATGGTGAGTATACCAATGTGCCGCCTCACAATGTAAGTTTTAAAAATATATCATATATTTCTATCTATATGTCCATATATAGTTTATATCCTGTAAGTGTGTTTATTTTGTCAAATTTTAGGTTGATGATGCACATGTACCCTCTAAAGCACTTGAGGCACTTGATGAGTAGTATCAAAAAGTTGACAAGAGAAGGGGCATCACTATGATGAAGAAGTTAACAGTGCTAAGGGGCAATGGACCCAAGCTGGTTGTGGATTTTGATAATGCGGGAAATGCAATTGGAGTGAACCACAATTTGTTTGTTTCATATCTTGGGTATGTTACTCGTAGCCATTGTGGTTGTAAGATAGATTCTTGGAATAAAGTTCCCAAGGGGAAGAAAGACTTAATATGGAAGGATTTATGCGTGAGTTATTATTATTTGCAATTCTATTTTGTAGATTACTAATTTTTTGGATACTAGTTAATAGCAATTCTATTTTGCAGAGTATATTTGTGTTGGATGAAAAGTTGCATCGTAAATGTGTGATGCAATGCTATGGGAGGGTCCTAAGGAACTATAGGACAAATCTCACTCGAGAATACATAAAAGATGGTGAGAAGAGGAAGAAATCAGCCAATGAATAGTGGAACTTCCTGGACCAAGAAGAATGGGATGCGTTTTTTGCTTCAAGAAACACTGATGAATTCAAGGTATTAGGTGTTACTCCCTATTTAATTAATATGTGTTGTATTCACTTATTCAAGATTAACCTTTAGTGTTACTAACCAAATCAATGTGCATACTAACTAGGCTATCAGTGAGGCACAAAGAGCAAGGTGTGCACTGAATGTGCATGACTACACAATGGGTCCAAAGGGCTATACAGGCGTTCGCCAAAGACTATAGGCTGAGTGTACTGCTCAGTCTACTGCTACTCAGGAGTCCTCTACTATAGGTGCCACACCTCTACCTCGCCATGATGTCTGGATAGCTGGGAGGCAAAACAAGAAGGGAGAAATAAAGAAGCTCGCAACTGCTGAGGCGGCTGCAAAAATGGTAAAATACAACTCTTAGAGCAATCGTTCGAATATTGATTATTTGTGGTGTTTACTTACTTACCAATTTCTGATGATGGCGATTAGCGGGAGCTACACGAGATGAGGAAACATGGAAAGTTCATCCCTAAGGGTACAAGGGATGAATTGACAGTTTCTTTGGGTAACCCAGAGCATCCTAAACGTGTTAGGGGTGCAGGCGCTGGTGTGGGCATCAAAGCATTCTTTGGGCCATCTCAGCGCAAACATGTCCCAAAAGCGAGACTTTCACAAGAAGAGGTAACCTATTATTTTTTTATAATTCTACTGTAAAAGGGAATTCAATAATTAGAAGCTAACGTTTCTTTTATCCATGTATAGGTAGATAAGATAGTTGAAAGGAGAGTCGAGGAAGTAGTTGATAAGACACTCCATGAAGCAATGAACAAGTGGCAGGCATCTCTGACTGCCACTCAGATAGTACCTATGGCGTACGGCTCTACTCCTACTGTAGAGGTTGGGAGTAATCATGTAGACCCACCACCTAGCACATAGTAGCTAGTGTTTTCAAGATGATATGTATATATGTATATAACATTCTTTACGTAAATTTGTAGGGGTTGAAGCCATGTTGTCTAAAAAGTAACGAATGCGTCATTGCAGAGGCATCGTCTTACCCATCCCTTCCGGGGGAAATGTTTCATGGGTCTCAATTACCAAATGGTTGGGTTTGTGTGAGCCCGCTACATATATTCCCCAATTGGATAGATCTTCTATTGCCATATGCCCACCCAGATTGTGAAACGCTTGGTGAGGCAGAAGGCGGAGTGATATTGTGGCCCAAAGCGTATGTCGTCTATACTAAAATTGTATGGTAAATTTACATTACGCTAAATTGTTAGTGTGTATATATGAGGTCAATTGATCTGAAATTATATATACATGTTAAAACAAAGACACCCAGAGCATCTAGGCCTCCACCTCCACCTCCTACATTACCAAGTTGGGTTCCACAAGACCTACCTGCCCTGTTAGGTCCTAATTGTAGGCGTATGGCAGTATGGTTAGGCGAACATGATATAAACTGCCCTATAAATGTTTCTATAGATGCAGATGTTATAGGTCAATCGTACGAAAACAAACTTTTTATACAAGATATTTTGGAGTTGTTTCACTATGATTGGCTGAATACATCTGTGATAGAGCTATAGATAAGGTGAGATATTGTTTATACATCCATATACCTTTTGTAGGATCTGGTGATCTGGTTTCTTATATATTAATGCATACATAATACATGTTTTGCAGCTACTTAGACAAGATATGTGCAGATTTTTCATTTGAACATGTAGGATTTTTTATTCCATCTTTGATTAGTCTAGTAGCTAAAGACCCTTCGTCAGTTCAACAATATTGATGTGATGCTTTTACAAATTTTGGTCAAAATAAGAAGACGGTGATAATAGCTCCATTCAATGTAAAGTAAGTTTACTTTGCTTATAATTTGGACTTAAGAAAATTACATTTTTATTGTGGATTTCGAGTTATTAATTTTTAACTTTTTTACCTCTAGGGGTACGCATTGGGAGTTACTAGTTATTGTCCCCGGGACGTTCATTGTCTATTATCTAGATCCTAAGGGGACTAAATTGAATAATATGGACATGCAATGAAAATGGTATTATTCCGGTGAGAAATATTTCATTTTTATATCTGTTAACATTTGTTATTACATTACTATTTAATTATGCAATTTACTATGTTACATTAACATGTAGGGGTTTACATGAGTTCAAAAAGGCTGGAGGAAAGGTCCCCAAGAAAAACAACCAGCCAATAATTTGGGAGAATGTGGAAGTAAGTTCCCAACTCCAATGTATATATTATTTATGTGAACTGTGCTTAGTTGTATTTTTTAATATTTTGTATGTTTCAATTTATAGTGTGCTACACAAGACAACAGTTGGGCATGTGCATACTATGTGATGTGATTTATGCACATGATTATCAAATATGCCGCAGTGGACATCGATACCATATATGAGGAATTATATATAGTCTCATTTGATAATATGAAATATATCAATCTTATTTATATATTATTAATTATATATATACATTATTCTCTTATACATCATTCTCTTTATAGGTGTTTAAAACTGACCCCACTACAGGTAAGGCCTTATCAGATGTACATGATTCCTATATGACGAAAGAATTAAATGATGTAAGAGAACAATGGGTAAAAGCCATACAAGTAGTGGGGGTTTTAAAATATATTTGGGGTGTTGATAGCGATAATGACTAAAGAATGCTATTTTGTAAATGAATTTTTCTGAATTGTCATGTATGAATGTTTCTACATGTGTCTGAATATTTATACATGTGTAAATGTGAAAACGAATGGAACTGTAGGTTGCTACATGAATGTTTCTACATGTGCATGTGTGAATGTGAAAATGAAAGGAACTGCAGGTTGCTACATGAATGTTTCTACATGTGTCTAAATATTTATACTTGTGTGAATGTGAAAATGAAAGGAACTGCAGGTTGCTATATGAATGTTTCTACATGTGTCTGAATGTTTCTACATGTGTGAAAATTGAATGGAACTGCAGGTTACTAAATGTGTGAAAATGAATCTTGTTAAATTTGTAGGTTTGTGGCCTGTTGTTAGCTGATATCAATGGATGTCGTAAACCTACAGTTCAGTTCTACTGAACTACAAGTTTCTTTATCCTGCGACCAGCCACATCAGGCCTACAAACTGATAAGAAAAAAAAATCAAAACATAGGCGTCGGTTATTAGTCGAAAACTGACAACAAAGGCTTACAGCATCGGTTAAGAGCAAAAAACTGTCGTCTAATGTGGCCAGACAACACGGCCGTGCTGGCCAGCACGGCCGTGGTGGAAGGTGATATGGCATCAGTTATTACTAAGAAACTGACGCCGATGGTGTCCTAGATGGCGCCTTTTTGTGGCATGAAGGGTTTGGGCGTCGGTTTCCCTACTAATAACTGACGCTTATAGTGCCCCTGCTGGCATCCTTTTTGTGGCTTGAAGGGTTCTGGCGTTGGTTTCCCCACTAATAACTGATGCCTATAGTGCTCCTGCTGGCGCCCTTTTTGTGGCATGAAGGGTTCTGGCATCGGTTTCCCCACTAATATATGACGCCTATAGTGCCCCTGCTGGGGCATTTTGGGTGGCGTAAAGGTTTTGGCGTCGGTTTTCAAACTGACGCCTAAGGGTTCACCTTTTTGTGTCACCCACAAAGGTGTCGCTTTTTAACAGTCGCCAAAGGCCTTAAATAACCGACACCAAAGGTCGGTTCTTTAGTAGTGTTTCTTTATCTTTTACGAGAAGCTTTGTAACTTGGGAATCACATCCTCTTTTATTCCAATTCATATCATTAATATTCACTTCCACGATCTCTCCATGTGACCCAAAGTTCCCAGGGACTCTACGTGCGATCTTTGAAACCTTGGCAGCACATCTAACACATGTTTGGATCATAATTGCCAGCTCTTCAAATCACTCTAAAGCCTTTTTTGCATCCATAAAAGAAATGAGGCACGTGGACCAAAAATCACAAGCATATTCACCACAATGATTGTAAGGACTAAGAGTCTATGATTGCTACCCTACGACAATGCACCAATGGCATCCTCATCCATCAACCACAACAATGAACTATAATGTTTGCAGCATGCTTCTTTAGCACCAGAAGAGATACCATGGCCATCAGATGGGGAACTCTATCTCTAGTACTCCCATGACACCTATGTCCCTTGGGAGGCTTGTTTCACACACCTGGCACACCAATTTGGTCTGTTGACGTCCACTTTGGATCCAATAATCAACTAGATGTATGACCATAAAGTTATCACCCTCGAGATGGAGCGTTGGCTGGACACAGGGCATGGAGAATGGGGGTGTGCACCCACACACACACTCGCCCTCACCGAACAAGGATCATGGAAAGTGGTGGCCCAGACGGAGATCAAGAGAGGGTCTATCTAATAGGAGGAGGAGTAGGATTTCTTTTGTGTTACCTTAGATAGATGACAACCTTCCCCTCCATTCCTACCGCCCTCCATATCAAATCCCTTCCATCTTTAATTTATTCCCCAGGCAGAATTTTGAAGTTGGAGGTGGAGAGTGGGTGGTACATTGTCTCCACCACTCGCAACTCTAACATGTCCCTTTTTTCATCCTCAAACACTTCTTTATTTGCATCTGTCTTGTTTTCTCTACTTCTTCTATTTATTTTTGTCTTTCCAATTGTTTTGTTTTGTGTGAGTTGTGGCTTTTATCTAGTTAGCCACTTAGTTGTATGCAAAGTTGAAAATATATAAGTGGAAATATCCCTGTATTCTTAAGCTAATTCGTGCAACAACAAAAAATTAAGGAACATATGTATCTTGAATGGATCTGAGTCCCAAAGACAACAATTGAGCATCCTTTCCCCTTGGAAATGACAATAAGTAGACAGAGTAAAAAAGGTCAAGTTGCACGCATGCCCGATATGACTTGAAACAAAATTTTGTAAACACTTCTTGACCCTACATTGACTGAAATAATTGCTATAATATGATGATCTGATTCCAATTCAACAATAAAACAAAGAAGCAAAGTCAGTTTTTTGTTCCACCTTTCTTCCAACACTTCATATCTCTTTGCCATTCAAAAAGAAAAAAATACATACCCATTGTATGCCAGTTCATGGTGGCATTCCCTCTAAGAAATATCTCCACTTTTATTCTACAGACATGGCATAAATAAAAAAGCCCAATGAGCCCAAAGAAAACATGAAATCAATGTAACTGCAACCAATAAAGTCTCAAGTTGAACAGAGGAGAGACAAATAAAATAGTTGCATCCCAAATAAGGTCACAAGACAAATAGAGGAGAGACTATGGAAATGATTTTTTTTCATGTCTTCTTCTCCCCCTTTGTCCAAATTTCATACCTAGGGGACTTATCAAAACTCTCCCCATAAATAGCCATTCATCCATGGAATTGTGATTTCTTTCACCTTGGTAGACAGATCAATGATATTATTGAGATGAAATCAGTTCTTTGTAGGTTCTACAGTCTAGCAAATAGAGAAACAAGTCCCAATTGGAGGATATCCAAGTGTATCTACATGACCTCAAAGGAAAGGGTCGTGCGATCATTTTTGGTGGAAAGGGGCCATAAAGTTAGCTCAATTGGGAAAGGAAGATTGGATCTTAGTATCAATTATTTGTCTCCCTTTTTATTTGCTTTATTTGGGGTGAGAAAAGAGATAAGTTTTGGATATTGATAAGTATATTTATACCCATCTTTGCATACAATTTTATCCACTTTTTAGGGGTTGTGTTGTTCTTAATTATTAGTTTTAGTCTTAGATTTTCTTAAATGTGATTATCTCCCCTTTTTATATACTTTAATTCATTTTTATAGTTTTCATGCAGAAATAGAAAAATATACACTTCATTGCCTAGAAGGATGATCAACCCTCAAGATGTCATACCCTCAAGGGAAGGAAGGCCCTAGATCTTTCCAGTGTCCACCTTCCAATCACCCAATCAGGCGAACGTCATCAACAGTCGCCCAATTTGAGTCGCTCTCTACTTGAAGTCTCCTTGAATTCTCCATCCTAATGTGCACTCTCACCATCCAACCTACCCTGAATCAACCTACACTGGTTTCCATAGAACCAGGTACAAGGTCCAGATTAAGTAACCCATATGAGTCATCTGTTGAACCAAGTACATGACATGCAATTAGTTGTCTTTGACCACAAGTATCTAACATTAGGGTTTCAGCAATGAGGAATGCATATATAAGAGAGAACCCTTGTTGTCCATTCTAAGGGTCTCTGATCGATTATTAGAAGCCACATTTGCACAACACAAACCCTAGTGAGGACAAAGGAGGTGGCAACTGAAGTAGAGAGATTGGTCTTCCTGCACTAGGCATCATGGTCCCCTCTATTGTTCTTTCTATCTTTCTGTTGTTGTCTCTCACCATGAGCATTTAGATGTTTGCGATGGGGCATGGGGACTAGCCCCAAGAACCCTTTTTTCTAACTTGTATCAAAACTCATGGATGTTATTGCTAAATAAAGTATCATTCTATTTATCAGCTTGCTTTGTGAATCGATCACTTACTTTGCATGTATATTAAATCATGGATGTGGAGGCTTCTCTAATCATGATTAGAACTTTGGATCAATCTTGTTATCCCCCTAAAGTGTCAACAGGGGATAGTGGGATGATTGGGTTACGATCTGCTAACATGCCAAGACTAGTCGACCGTAGTTAGGGAATCCACTCGAATGAACTAGGAACTTGGGTACCGAGTCTGGTCGGTTTTGAGGGAGTTTGATCCATGCAATGATTTGTATCTCGTGGGGGTGCATTAGCTAAGCCTCTATCTAGTAAATTGTTATTTAGAGTTAAACTTGCTAGAATAATTAGGTAGGATTTTGTAAGAGAAACCCCATGCCATGGTCCTTATATCATCATGTAATTACTTCATTAATCTTGGTTTCTTATCTGTGAAAACTTAGTTCAATCAATTAATAAACTTTCTTGATGATAAATATTACTCTTAATACTTCTATATATATATATATATATATATATAACTTCTTAAAAAGGTTGTCCTTTGGGTTTGACCCTTAAGTATACTGCAATAAGGCTTCCATTCGTGTAGAGTTGGGAATTAGTGCACAAATTTGGTTAAACCTAAGGGTAGTTTCCCTTAGGGTTTTTATTGGTGCGATGTTTGGAGCCCCATTAGTGCACTTGGTAATAAACTAGTATATGGGGAAATAGCAAACATTATAACATGTTTAGATGTGATTAAAGTACAAAAAGACACAAGATGAAGCCTTAAACAGGATTGCATCACCTATCTACCTACCAAGAGCCTTCAGCCTTGAAGAAGGTCTTACCCACTCTTGTAGAAGAATCTTTCAACTTGAATCCACCACTTCCTTCTTCATGGATGCAATATTCAAAATCACCACTTTTTTAGAGAGGATTGGGAAGAAGAGTTGGGAGATTTGACAAGTGTACAATGAGATACCTCTATTATAGAAATGCTAAATCGCTCACAAAGACAAATGACATGTAATTAAGTTTGAGAATGATTTAGGTGGATTTAGGGGATTTTCACTCAACTATAGCACATAAGCATGAAATACAACCTTGGGATGTTGTCCAATGGTCACTATTTAGTTTAGGATGCCCACTAGCTAGTAGACCATTGAAGTTTGAATTTTAGCCAATTTTGAGAGGTTGACAACTTTTTTTTAAAGATGAAAATCACTTTATATCACTCGTTAATGTCTACTTTGCACTTTACAACTACAATATCATTAGTCAAGATTTAGGGTGGGTATCTCATAGAATGACACTAAAAGAGATCCACTGAGATACTTATCAATTAGTATCTCAATCGATGACTATGCATGATCAAGGTAGTGGCTCATAAACCGAGAAGTGTATTGTGGCATTCTAATTGTGTATGTGCATTAAAAAAATATTATTAAGCTTAGTTACAAGTCATATGATTATTATAAATGATTTGAAATGCAAATCTAATTTTTATTCTATGTTTTCTTCAATTTTTTATTTTATGTTGCCTTGACTTGTAATTTCACAAACTAGGGTTTGTGAATTTGAATGCTTTGAGTGTACCTAATGTTCTCTATCTCAAAAGAAATGTTATATACACATGAATGGAATAGAGAAATCTCATTTAAATATGGGCAATGCATAACCCTCAATTCAACATATTTTGTTATAGACGTCGTATATGTTGTGTCTTCATGTATTTCTTCATTCATATATTCATTAGATTCCATGTTTATCTTGTATATGAACATATAATGACTAATGGACTATAACTAGACATGACTCCTAATTTCCTACAGACAAACTACTAGAATGGATTTGCCACCTCCCAAGAATCCAATCCTAGCTCCTCATTGCTAAACACATCAACGACGTCGAGCCATTGGAATATGATTACAATGAAGGGGGTGGAGGGTGTGACTTTAACTCTAGGTTGGGGTTTGATTAAATGTTGCGTATCATTTTCCTTTTTGTTTGATGTTTGTAAAATATACTAGAGTAGAAATTGATCTTCAACAAAATATGGGTTGAAATGTCTAAAATCAAAATTTTGAAGGGATATTTACTCAAAGAACCCATAGAAAGTTCACCTAAATTCTAGATTGTATTTTGATGGATGTATCACATGCCCTATAGTAGATGGTGTTGGTATCCTTACACTCACTTGGTTACTTTTATCCTTACTAAGAACATAATATTTGAGGCCATTTTTAGGAATAGATGTGGGTTCCCTACACTTGAGAATAGTGGAAACTCCATAGAAAACTTTTGTGGAAGGAGGGTTATCCTTGTCTGAACATTGTTCCTGTTTGGGTACATGTTAAGTTGAACTTGATTTAAACCATGATTAAGAAAAATCATCTTTTTAATACCACAATTTCTCTTGAACAAATTGTGTCTTATTTTCTACCCTTTTGAGTATAGTTGTGCTACTGTCACAAAATGAGAAAAAAGTAGGAGATTATAGTGGTCTATATCCTAATAAAATTTGTATTATGTTGTAGAGATTTTTTTTCATATAAGATACATATTTTTCTATAATTGTATTCTAATATATTTTTAAAAATAATAGATATAATATAATTTTATTACGGACATATATTGTGGATTTAAATCAAAAGTTGTCCAATAGTTGTGATTGTAGTAGATTTTTTGTTGCATTGGAAGTTAACATTTTATGTTTGCAATAGTTAAACATTACCAAATAATTTTTTGAATACAAGTTGTAATTTTGTAAAAAAAATTGACATTTATGATACACCATTGAATATTTTGACATAGTTAACATATGCTAATATAATAATGTTTTGTAAAGTCAGTCATAACAATAACACATCATGAAGAATAGTTTTTTTAGTACGTAAGTCTTAAACAAAAAATACATTATTTAAGATAACCGATTGCAAAGACATTGCAGGTGATGTAGGATCCATAATTAGAATCAAGTCCTCTAATTTGTTGACTGATATATTAAGTGCATATATTTGTTAGTGTGATTGGTACAACTTATCATCATGGTAGTTCATTTTAGCAATGGCCCTGAGGTGTATTGCTTGGCACCAAATCACATTGCATCATTTGTTTTCCATGCTAAATTTTGTCTCAGGAGGACTATGTAGTTTGCAATAATATATTTTGTCCATTGAAAATAACTACATGCATCGACTCCATAAATATAAAGAGTGGGACATGAGAGTGGATCCACTCTTCATTGAAGTGAGAAGTAAAACCATCCTATTCAAAAAAATTGAAAGGAGGATTTTCATTATTTCTCAAATGGTATATATACATCATAGAGCATGAAAGTTTATATGTAATGGATACATAACTATTATAAAGTTACATGACGGTTCATCTATAACTATTTTTCACCCAACCATGAAATGACCATTGTTGAAGGCAACCCAACTATTCTAAGCTATCCTCAAATTTAATTTTTTGTAAATGGTCTTCTTAAGTCCTTGTCCTCTAATGTACCTACACTTGGGTGGAAGTAGATAGTCACCCATAAAGTATAAAACAAAGGCATGTATCAATAAACATTGAGCATGTGCATATAAATAAAACTTGGATATTATATTACTTTATAAGTATAAAAGGGATGTTCCCATGAAAAGGGGCCATATTAATACAAATAAGTTCAACAAGAGTCAAATCAAGATATCAGATAATAATATTTGTGGAGATAACATTTGAGATAAAAGACACATCTTCCCATACTAAATACTCACAATTTTCAATTAAACAATATCTTTGGTTGATAAACAATATAGACTAAATATACCTATAATAGGGTTTGTAACACCATAAGATCATGAGCTCAAAAGTAAGGGTAGAAATGCATACCCTGGGAAGAATATGTGTACCTAATGCAACCCTATTTTAGGGCTTCATCTTGTGTCTTATTGCACTTCAATCACATGTAAACATGTTAGATTACATGTTATTTCCCTCAATATGTGTTTTATCATCAAATGCACTTATGGACATTCTTTGCATGTTTTTAGGTACTTGGACCACATTCGGATGAATGAGAGAGAGTTTGTTATCCTAGGTTTCTCTACCCTTAGAGAGACCTAAAGTTAAGTTCAAGTCTCCCTCAACCTACCCCTAGTGGCCAAGGGTCAACTGAAGCAAAGCGGTCCAAGGAAATTCAAAGTACAAGAGCCAAGTGCCGCTGAGAAGACTAGCATGGTCGTGGTGCTAAAAAACGATCGTGATGGCCCAAGAAAATCCATAGAGTCAAGTAATGAAGGATCAAAGTCAGCAGCCTGGCCATGCTAACATGCCACAGAACGGTCGTGTTGCTGAAAAGTCAGAATGCTCGTTCTCACCACCTTGGGCAAAACTTCCTCAAGCCACCACGGTTGTGGTGACCACCATGGCCATGTTACTAGTACCCCACCATGACCTTGGTGACCACTATGGTCGTACCACCCTATAGCCAATCTAGCTCCCCCATTTTTTCCTCCCTTCCATTCCCACTTCATTCCACCTCCATTTCACCATTTCCACATCCAAAACCCTAATTTTCTAGTATTTTGGCCACTTCCCACCATATATCCATGCCATCTCACCTTGGGAGAAGGAGAAGCTCGAGTTGTTGCTACTAGGAGGTGGATAAGAAGGAGTCTCCATCGAGTTACCATGGCTTTCGACTCCTATCCCCATTCTTCTTTCTTTATTTTTATATTTTTCTTGTTCTATGAGTAGCTAGGCCCCTTTGGTGGGTTGTTTGGGGCTAAGAATGTTACTTGGATACCATGTTGGTGAAAAATGATATGTAAACATTGTGATTTTGTTTTCTAATGATTGTGATCTACTTCTATCTCATTTCCCATGAATTTCTTTGTGGTTTGTGCTAGAAATCACCTAGTATTCTAGGAAATTTGCTTTTTGTGACTCTTTTTGTGAATTGATCCTAAGTCCAATTAACGGGTCCCAAGTTAGCTATTCACCTTCCTACATATTAATCAATTCTTCTACACTTAGGTTAGAGTTCTAAGTAGATAGTATAGGAGCATTTAGTGTAATTGGCTTGGGGCCTTCTCAAGGTTATAATGTAGGTGATGTGAGGTCAAAAACCTCACTCCCACCTTACATTACTACCCTCGACCCCTAATTACCCTGAGAGTTCCTATTATAGAAACCTAGGCTTGACTAGAATAGACTCTAATTGAATTACACCTAAACCCTAACCCAATTGAGCCTTGTAAGGGTGGGTAGGAGGTGTTAGGGACTAGTTCCCCTATACACACCCTATCCTATCCATGGTCGGTTATTAGTTTAGGGTAATTCATTAGCCTCTAGTTTGTTGTTTGGTTTGGTAATATAAATGAAAGAGTAATGTTCACATGTTATCACCCCCAGTCCAATTGACAAGTGCATTCTCCCAAACATCCCACACTTCTCTTAATTCCATTAAAACCCTAATTGCCTTCTTGCTTAGTTAGTGTTAGCCTAGTTATCTCTTTATTTGCTTAGTTAGCTTCTTGCCTTGTTCTTTCCTAGTTCTTGCTAGTTTAGGTCTTTAATTGCTCTTTGCCTAGTTTTATAGCTTAGGGATAATGAGGATAATGAACATGGTCACTTGAAGAGGTCGACTAATCATTTGAAAGAAGGAGATCCAGATGGAAGACTTGATGATAGCTTTTGTGGTCAATGGAACAAGGAACAATGTTGAATGCAAATGAGAAGTGTAGCTATTGCAAGAGTGGATACAAGATGATGCCAAATGGTTGAGTGATTGAAGAATCTATAAGAATCTAGGCTGAAGGCGTAAATTTTAGTGCTAGTGGGAGGCAACCCACCTAGGTTTGGGGAATTTTTCACCCAACCTTCCATTTTTATATGCTTTTGTTATTTTTACACTTTTCAAGAAAACACACACACTTTATACTTGATGGTTTTTGTTGTTTGTGAATCATGTTAGGATAGGTGCATTGGAAGGAGGATGATGCATGGATGATATCACCGAGGAGAAGATCAAAATTGAAGAGAAAATTGCAAGTCAGTAGAAAATCTTCATGAAGGATATCAGCACGGTCGGGCTACACAGTAAGGGTATGGTGCAGACAATACAAAGCAGTTGTGGTGGCCACCACGGCCGTGGTGTCTATCCCCACCTCACTGGACACATTGAGATCTCTCTCCCCTCTTGGCATTTTTCTACCACAACTCCATGTCGTCTACCCTATCAACCTAGAATTTTATTTCATGTTAAGGACAACATAGTTTACAAGTTTGAGGTGATAGGGCGGTAAGCCCTTCTTTACCCCACTTTCCTCTATCTTCTTTGTTCTAAAATTTTTCTCAAGATGATCAACAATATAACCATATCTCATATTTATGCATCCATACTTTGTGTGCTTTCTTTACATACGTATGTATCATATAGTTCAATTTCATGTTTTTTTGCATACTTTTCAAAAAAAATACTCTTTTTTCCATGCATTTCATATCATGTAGCTTTTTGTAATTTTTGTATGTTTGTAGATAGGATTTGCTTGTTTCTTGCTTTTTGTTTCACAAGAAAGGCTTAGATGTGATTGAAGGTGATTTGGCACCATTTTGGCCAATTTTTCCCAGATTTATAACTTCTTGCCTAAAAGTGTGTCTTGACCCAATCTCTACTTAATGGATTGAAAATGATGACCTTTGACAAATGCAAGTGAATTATCATGGCTCATTACTAAATGGTACCAATTCTTGACTTTTTACATGTGCACCACACCTCTTCTACTTGTGTCATGTTTTGGTTGAATTGTGATTTAAGCAAAGTTGCAAACGCCTATGGTTTTATAGAATCTCATGATAAAAGTGTGGTTTCAATATTTTTCATTCACGTGGTGTGTTGTTACTTGATGAAATTGTTGGAATATCTTTCATGCAGGAGATCTCACATTGAAATCCATACTAGTAATCCATCTTTGACTCACTTTTATTCGATCATCTTCTTACCTCTCTGCCTCATGAAAGGATGCCAAAGTGCACATATTCATCCTTGGCCACCTCCAAAAGTTTGGGGTGGCCATATCTATACCCCCGCTTCATTATCATCACCATGTGCCCTATCTACACTAAGGGAAAAGAAAAATAAAAAATGCAAAAGAAAATAAAAGATGCTCCTATGTAAATAACATCTAAATAAAGAAAAGATTAGTGCTCCTATGTAATAGCACTCCAAACTCTGACCACAATCATTTCTTTCATTTACATGCCCATTGAGCTAGGAAACATCAAACCTAGATCATTTTGCCCTTTTATGCATCCACGTGGGTTACTTAATGTGGATTAACATATGCAATTGAATGCACAAATGTAAAACAACAACATTAGTCATTTTTTATTTCGCCGCCATGAAACGGTTTACCTAGAGTTATATGACAAGCCATATGGATTGATTATGAATTATATGCTCTATATTTTAAGTTTGCATGCTCAGTGCTTTAATCATGATTGGTTTGTGATGAGGATAGGAGAGAGGTGAAATGCATGTATCCAGTCATCATTGAGCCCATTTAGTCAATATTCATCTATTGCATTCCATTTGTCATTTATTGATTGTAGAAAACTATACAGAGATTGAGTTGGAGCATATGTTTTATGTAAGGACCCTGACCTAGGTTTTGGGCTAACCATGTTTGTTTTTCTTAAGTAAGTTGATTAGAACTTTAATATAATCCTTTGAGGTGTGTAGTAATCTTGTGACATGTTTGTGTTTTAAGTTTGGTTCTATTTGAATGTTGTTTGAACAGTGTTTGCTTATTTTGGACCAAAGTGCAATTTACCCAATATGAGGGGTTATCTTGCAATATGTCACATCATGAGTGTGCCCTTAGTGATTTAACATCATAAGAGAGAGAATGATTCTATGGGGAACCTTCTGAAGATTTCAAGTATCAAGTTGAGCATGTGTGGATGATGCTTATGCTTTCTGTGCCAGTTTTGGTGTAAATTGCAAATTACCCAAAGTGAAGGGTTACTATGCAATCTACCTAAACTAGAGTTGTCCTTCCCTCTCTTGGAATCATATAGAGTATATAGGAAGAGGTGGGCACCTTGTTTGGATCTTGGTTGTGTGATGACATCTTTGGTGATATACGAAGCACATGTGTGAGATGTGCCTTGCTCTTTGTTGGGTTATCTCGGGTTAGAGAACCTTGGAGAGGCTTCCTATAGGTTTGTGGGTGTGTAGGTTTGTTTCCCTATCAGTTTTTGAGTGTGTGGGGTTGTTCTTGTCGGTTTGTAAGTGTGTGGAGTAAGCTCTATCATTTTGTGAGTATGTTGGGTTTTGCCATATCAGTTTGTGAAGGGTGTAGAGCTTTGGCATATCGGCCATGACCTTGGTAGAAGACCAAGAGGATGGGATCTAGACTAGATATTATCACTATGTCTTGCAGGTTGTTGCATGTGGCCCCTTTCTTGTAGATAAGTGTCACCTAAGCTCCTAATATGATGACACCTCTCCTTTAATCTCTCTTCCTTCCCTCAAGTATATACCCCCTCCTCCTTCATACAAGTAAACCCTTTCGTCCACCCTTTATAGTTTCCTTGTGGATAGTTTAAAGTGAAACCCTCCAATTATGTAGCTAAGGTTTGACTCTCCTTAGTATGATATGTTGTTAATGGTTTGTAAGAAGTAATAATGTATGGGTCACTTAATGTTGAAATATCACACAGGTGCAATGGTCAATATGTTATTATAATGCATTATTGTAATCCACACATAACTTAATGAACATGACACACACATGCATTTATAAAAGGGTTATACCTGGTACTGATGGTATGGTGAGTGATTCATATCTAACTAATGCCATTTAAACCTAATCAGTTTCAGAAAGATGGGTTTTGGTGCGATTAGGGTTGGTGGTGTAACCATGAAGTGAAACCCTAATTGACTCTATGTGAAGAGAATTGACCCTAATTTTAAAGGTAGGTCATAACATTGAATGAGTAATGAATGGAAAGCATGATATTTTTCGCCCCCTTAAAATGCATGACTATAACCTAATGGATTAATTAGGCGATATAACTTGTAAGAACTATGAAGATGGCTAAATAATATCAAGCTTTGGTTATGAACCTTGATAAGGGAACACCGGAAGTATGATATGTGAATGTGTATACTTAGTTACATTAATTAATTATTAGCCATACACACTCAAATTTATGGGAGGTCATGCATGTCATAAATGTGAGGTAGAATGATGCTTGGGGACCTTATGTGAGATCAGTATGAAGCATAATCTTAGATTAAAGATTTTATGATGCTCTGCTTGCTTTAACTAAAGGTGTTTAATATGTTTAGTATATTCTCTCTCTAAACATAATTTCTAATGGTTGCTAAGGTAAGTACATGTGATGTGTCATGAGTAATGCTTATATCCCTACGAGGCATGATGAAATAACCATGAATCAAAACTATGATGTGATGGGTCTTAGGAACTGGTAAGGGCTTAGTGCCTGGTTGTGGTGATATCCTCTGGTACAGGAATGAGGGATTGATATCCCAGGATAATATAATGATGATGTAGCACCTTGATTATATGTTATTAAATGCAAGTGTTGGCTCTTGTGTAATAATTCTTAGCTCAAGGTGCTTGTTGCAAATCGATTTTAATTTCCAGTGATTTTCACTAATTCGTTGTTCATGGTTGATCGTGGTTTATGTTTTGAGTAATCTTGATTTGTGTGACAAAGGGTGTCACATTTGGTGGAATCAGAGCTCTAGGTTCGTAGAGTATATAGGGACACTAGGATTAGGATTAAGATGATGTCTAGGATAAGAACATGACATAAAATATGGTGCATACGACCTAATCTCAGTACTGGGTACCCTGGCCAGGTATTCAAATGTTGAAGAAAAGGTAATTATGGAACTCTTAGATTGATTTCTCTTTGATTACCCTGATAAAATAATCATTTTGGAACAACCTAAAGAGCATAAAAATCAAAAATTATGATGATAATACATCCATCATATTATGAAAAGAGATAAGAATTGCACCATAAATCACTAAACTTGAATGTTTGGCAATTAAAAAGAGAAAGATATAGCTCCATGAAACCTAAATCTAAGTGTGAATATGATAACAGAAGTTCTTGAAGCTGTAATTTTAAGAAATGCATGAAGAAAAAGACATGAGAACTTGTGCTAATAAAGCAAGTCAAGGTGTAAAAATTCACATAAGACGGAGAATATTCCTGAAACAAGGATGAAGTAAGAAGACAAATGAGAATGAATAATGAATAAATTAGATGGAAGCTGAGTTAATCTCAGACCAACCCATGAAAATAAGAAAGTATAAAGTGTAATCCTTATGATAAGTGGAAGGAAACAAGGGAGAAGATCTCTGCTCAATAAAGAATATGTAAAGAATAATGCTCCTTTTCATGATATAAAGATGAGAAATGTGGTAAAATAATGAAATGTTCATAAACATGAAGAGAAATAATCAAAGAGGGAGTAATGACATGTTATCATCCTTATAGTTCCTATGTGAATAGCAAGGAAACCCATATGAGACAAGTTGAAATGACACATGAACAGTTGAAAACTCGTAAAATAATCAAAGGAAGTGATAATCCATTCATCTTGATGAACAAACCCTGGTAATGATATAGTGATCAGAGGAATATTTTCCCTTATGTTATGTTCTTTCAAGGATGTGGTAGCCAAGTAGGTCTTATGCCACTTGATGTGCATGGTTTAGAAGTGATCTTAAGATGGATACCCTGGTAAATATCAGTGATATTGGATTTATTCCAAGATAGGGATATCTATGATAGGAGATGTATTGAGATGAAAGAAGGACCCTTCTGATATGTTTAGGTTTGGCAGCATAGGATGGATGTGTTAAAGATGTGATGTGTCCTTGGCATGTGTTATTGATACCAAGGTAAGGAATCCTAGTATCCAAGTGGTACCAGTTGTATGGGAGAGTGAGAACATGTCACTTGAAAGAATGATTAGGTGTTTGGCTGCCTAAACAATTAGACTTTGGATCAGTCTGGTTACAAGTACCTAACCTATAGTATGGATATCACATGTTAGGGGTTTATGCTCCACATAAATATAACATCGATAAGGATGCATAAATTGAAGAGATAGTTGCAAGATCTGCTTGGGTGAAATTCATCAAACTGAGTATAATGTCGTGGGGTACTCCTATCCAGCTTGCAAGTAAGGAAGATTCCAAGAAGTTTGTGCTTTGGCTATAGATGGATAAGCAAGGTTTCCACTCCCTATCTGGGTTAGTTAAGATGACATATAGCATCTTGAGTTACCTCAGAGATAATTTCCTTAGATAAGTGGCCTCTTCTTATGATAGGAAGATGTACAATTGAGAATGAGTATGTGGCAGGGTAGCTGGTAGAAGTAATACTAGTGTTGAGTCATCAGATCAGAGTAGCATAGCGGAAGCATGACAGACCTTACAGTTCCAAGTAGATGATAGAATGCATATTTAGTCTTCTTTTGGAAAAGACATGTCGAGGTTTGAGGAAGGTATGGCAAACTCCCTGAATCAAGAATGTCATCATACGATGTTTTTAATTGAGGAGGTGATACATAAGAAAGTGTTGACACCTAAGTTTAATAAGTATGTATAGTGCTTCCATGGCTAAGAAAGTATCACCTGGCATAGGTTTGACTCTATAACCAATAATGGAAAAGGATAAGTTGAGTATGTGCCATGTGCAATAGATCTTGTGATGACCATGGATGTAAGAACAATATGTTGATCAAGTCTTGTGACATCACCCTGACACTAAGAGACTGTGTGGAAGTTTGAAGGTATGGTGCATGAGTAGTGTAATGCCCAGGCCCACTGCCCAAGGCTCTAGTAGAGTTTCAAGAATGACAACTGTCCCCATAGACCACCAGTAGCATGTCAGGATCAACTTCCTGATTGGTCACCCATCCTAGTACTACTCCAAGTTGAGCACGTTTAACTATGGAGTTCTTTAGTGATGGGCTCCCTGAAAAGGAGGCGCACCTTGGTGATATGGGTAGTCCAATCATTACTTTTAAGATCAACTTATCCAAGGCCTCAAATCCAGGGATGTTACAATCTCCCCTACTTATAATCTTGACGTCCTCGTCAAGGCTCAACTATATGGCCTCATAATCTGACCCCATTTCAGTGCAGACCCATAATGGCCCATGGACACCCAGCTCCCGATCACAAAATACCAGCGCAAGGGTGGCTATGTCAACTATGGACAGCCCTTTCCTACAAGCATGGACCACACGGCTCAAGACTGGCATGCCATGCCCATGTGGGCCCCACCTACTGGAGGGGTTATGGCTCTAATACCATTTGTAACGCTCGGTCCCACTACCCAAGGCTCTAGTAGAGTTTCAAGAATGACGACTGTCCCCACAGACCACCACTAGCCTTAACTGTGCACTTGGTCCTCACTCACGCGCATGCCAGGATCAACTTCCCGATTGGTCACCCATCCTAGTACTACTCCAAGTTGAGCACGCTTAACTATGGAGTTCTTTAGTGATGGGCTCCCTGAAAAGGAGGCGCACCTTGGTGATATGGGTATTCCAATCATTCCTTTTAAGATCAATTTATCCAAGGCCTCAAATCCAGGGATGTTGCAAGTAGTATCCACCTCCTTTCGCCTGGGATTTCAGGGATAAAATCCCTGTTAGGGGTTTATGACTTGTAAGGGCCCTGACCTAGGTTTCAGGATAACCCTATTTATTTTGCTTATTTAAGTTGCATAGAACTTTAATCTAATCCTTTTAGGTGTGTTGTAATCTTGTGACATGTTTATGTTTCAAGTTTGGTTCTGTTTGAATGTTGTTTGAAGAGTGTTCACTTGTTTTGAACCAAAGTGTAATTTACTCAAGATGAAGGGTTATCTTCCAATATATCACATAATGAGTGTTCCCTTAGTGTTTTAGCATCATAAGAGAGAGAATGATGTTATGGGGCACCTTGTGAAGAGTTCAAGTATCAAGTTGAGCATATGTGGATGATGCTTGTGCTTTATGTGCCAGTTTTGATGTAAGTTGAAAATTACCCAAAGTGAAGGGTTACTATGCAATATACCTCCTCTAGAGTGTTCCTTCCTTCTCTTGTCATAATCTAGATGATAGAGGAAGAGGTGGACAGCTTGTTTGGATCTTGGCTGTGTGATGACATCTTTAGTGATATATGGAGCACATGTGTGAGATGTGCCTTGCGCTTTGTTGGGCTATCTTGGGTTAGAGAACCTTAAAGAGGATGCCTATCTGTTTTTGGGTGTGTAGGGTTGTGCACTATCAGTTTGTGAGTGTGTGGGGTTGTGCCTATTGGTTTTTAAGTGTGTGGAGTAAGCTCTGTCAGTTTGTGAGTATGTCGGGTTTTCCCATATTGGTTTGTGAAGTGTGTAGAGCTTTGGCATATCGGTCATGACCTTGGTAGAAGACCAAGAGGATGAGATCTAGACTAGATCTTATCATGATGTCTTGCATGTTGTTGCATGTGTCCCCTTTCTCATGGACAAGTGTCACCTAATCTCCTAAGATGATGACACCTCCCCTTTAATCTCTCATCCTTCCCTCAAGTATATACCCCCTCCTCCTTCACATAAGTAAACCCTTTCATCCATCCTTGTTCCTCTCCTCTTGGTGGATGAGATGGGAAGCTTAAGGAGCTAGAGGAAGCCACATGGTGCTTGGGAGTTTGAGTTCCTTGCTCATGGTGATTTCTTGTTCAACTTCCATCTTGGTGAGTTATGTTTCTTTGATGACCATTCCTTTAAGCTCTCTTCTTCGTCTTCTTCTTATATTGTCAACCATGGATCATACCTCAGATGAAGGTTGATTGGGGTGTGGTTCTCTCTCTCTCTCTTTCCTTTCTTCTTGAGCTATCATAACCATGTCATCTTCTTCTTTCTTGAGGTGATGTTGAGGTTGAGTTGGGACTCTTGATGGATCATCTTCAAGTTGAGGAATGTGTGCTTTGGAGCTTTGATCATGGAAGCTTGGACTCTTGATGGAGACCTTCTTGAGGTGGGTTATATAAATCTTCATCTCCTTTGTTATTATCACTCTTTATATGCTTAAAGTTGTTGCTCATCTCTAGATCGTGAGCCTCTTATATGCTAGTAGTTAGTGTTTTGTTTTAAGGACTGTTTTGATGAAGGAACTCTATTTAAGTTGTTGCCCATATCTTTCTCTTTCCTGATTTGATAGTTGATGGACTAGTGACTGAGTTTCCTAAGGTTCAAGATGACTAAGTTGACACATAGGTGGTGAATAGTTTTCATCACTGGTAGTGCAACAAACTGACACACATGTTACAAGTTGTTATGACTTAGGAGTACTTAGGTTGATAGGTTGGAAGGATGCTAAACCATCATTCCCTAGAGGGGTTCCCAAACTGATACGAATAGTTATACTGACATGCCTTGAGGAGGTGTTAACCCATCATGTTGTAGAGGTGCTTAAATCTATGTGTTGCCAAATTAATGGGATTTATGATTGTTACTCATCATGCCCTAGATGGGGCTAGGCCAATACACCTTGCTAGCCCATCATAACCATGAGGATACCTTATGTAAGCTGGTTTTCTAGAGTGCATATGAAATGCCCATGATTGAGTAAATGGTCGTCATGACCTAACCCTAACCCTAGTGTTGCCCCTCATACCCATAGGGAGGTGATGCCCGTCACACAATGTGACGCCCAACACCCCTCCAAGAATTGATGTCTGACACACCATGTGTTTCCCGTCACACATTAGGGTGGTGATGCTCGATACCCCATTTAAGATTTGATGTTGACACACCTTCAAGAAGGTTTGCTCGTCATACTTTCAAGAACCTAAACTGATATTTCCCTTGTGTGGATAAAATGACACCTCTAGTGTAGTTAAACATCACCTCATATGTGTAATGAACCTGACATGATTAGATAAGATGGACTAAACTGATACACTACAATAGGGTCTAATCTGATACCTTTGGTTGATGGGGTGAAACTAATATCACATGATGAGGGTTGAAGGGTATGCTTGGATACTCAATGATGTACACACATAAGTAATGCATGATAGAGAAGAGTGTTATTTTGGATAATTTATGAGTAATCTTAGTTGCTTCTCCTAAAGCTAGTACAACATAGGATGATTTTGATATGAGTGGTCCATTTTTTAAATAAAGAGATTAGCCCTAAACTCTTCAATAATGTAGTAAGTAATGGATGCAGGATTTGATGGTTGAGTATCCATATGTTAACTATAATTATGGAATAATATGACCAATGTGCTCATCTTAATGAAAGATTATAATCATGGCAAGTGTCATATATATTCCCTTTCATAATTTTAACTTGCAAAATAAGGTTAATGACACAACTATGTGAAGATATATATGATGGTGATGATAGGCCTTGTTGGAATACATGGTGACAACATTTGGGCAGGAAACACATAAACAAGTCTAATGCCTTTATAGTTGGCTTGTGGATAGTTTAAAGTGAAACCCTCTAATTATGTAGCCTAAGGTTCGACTCTCCTTAGTATGATATGTGGTTAATGATTTGCAAGAAGTAATAATGTATGGGTCACTTAATGTTGAAACGTCACACAGGTGCAACGGTCAATATGTTATTATAATGCATTATTGTAATCCATACATAACTTAATGAAGCTGACACACACATGCATTTATAAAAGGGTGATACCTGGTACTGATGGAATGTTGAGTGATTCATATCTAACTAATGTCATTCAAACCTAATCAGTTTCAGAAAGATGGGTTTTGGTGCGATTAGTGTTGGTGGTGTAACCATGAAGTGAAACCCTAATAAGCTCTATGTGAAGAGAATTGACCCTAGTTCTAAAGGCAAGTCATAATGTTAAATGAGTATGAATGGAAAGCATTATATTGTTCTCCCCCTTAAAATGAATGACTATAACCTAATGGATTAATTGGGTGATATAAATTGTGAGTACTATGAAGATAGTTAAATAATATCGAGCCTTGGATATGAACCTTGATAAGGGAACACAGGAAGTATGAATATGTGAATGTGCATACTTGGTTACATTAATTAATTCTTAGCCTTACACACTCCAATTTATGGGAGGTAGTGCATGTTAGATATGTGAGGTAGAATGATGCTTGGGGAACTTATGTTTTTGAGGTAGAATGATGCTTGGGGAACTTATGTGAAATCTTAGATTAAAGATTTTATGATGCTCTACTTTCTTTAACTAAAGGTGTTTAATATGTTTAGTATATTCTCTATCTGAACATAATGGCTTATGGTTTCTATGGAAAGTACATGTGATGTGGCATAAGTGATGTGCCATGAGTAATGCTTATATACCCAATGAACTATGAATCACAACTGTGATGTGATGGGTCTTAGGACCCGGTAAGGTCTTAGTGCCTGGTTGAGGTGATATCCTCTAGTACGGGAATGAGGGATTGATATCCCAGGATAATATAATGATGATGTAGCACCTTGATTATATGTTATTAAATGCAAGTGTTGGCTCTTGTGTAATAATTCTCAGTTCATGGTGCTTGTTGCATATCGGTTTTAATTTCTAGTGATTTCTGGTAATCTGTTGTTCATGGTTGATTGTGGTTTATGTTTTGAGTAATCTCACTTTGTGTGACAAAGGATGTCACATTTGGTAGAATCAGAGCTCTAGGTTTTTTGAGTCTATAGGGATACTAGGACTAGGGTTAGGATGGCGTCTAGGATAAGAACATGACATAAAATATGGTGTGGCGTCTAGGATAAGAACATGACATAAAATATGGTGCATACTACCTAATCTCAGTACTTGATTACCATGTCCAGGTATTCAAATGTTGAAGAAAAGGTAAGTATGGAACTCTTAGATTGATTTTTCTTTGATTACCCTAATCAAGTAATCATTTTGGAACAATCTAAAGAGCATAACAATCAGAAATAATGATGCTAATACCTCCATCATATTATGAAAAGAGATAAGAATTGCACCATATATCACTAAAACTCGAATGTTTGGTGATTAAAAAGAGAAAGATACAACTCCATGAAACATAAATCTAACTGTGAATATGATAAGAGAAGTTCTTGAAGTTGTAATTTCAAGAAATACATGAAAAAAAGACATGAGAACTTGTACTAATAAAGAAAGTCAAGGTGTAAAATTCACATAAGATGGAGAATATTCCTAAAACAAGGATGAAGTAAGAAGACAAATGAGAATGAATAATGAATAAATAAGATGGAATCTGAGTTAATCTCAGACCAACCCATGAATATAAGAAAGTAAGTGTAATCCTCATGATAAGTGGAAGGAAACAAGGGAATGATCTCTGCTCAATAAAGAATATTTAAAGAATAATGATCCTTTTCATGATGTAAAGATGATAAATGTGGTAAAACAAGGAAATGTTCATAAACAAGAAGAACAATAATCAAAGAGGGAGTAATGACATGTAGTAATCCTTACAGTTCCTATGTGAATAGCAAGGAAAACCAGATGAGACAAGTTAAAATGACACATGAAGAATTGAAAACTCGTAAAATAATAAAAGGAAGTGATAATCCCTTCATCTTGATGAACAAACCCTGGTAATGATGTAGTCCTCAGAGGAATATGTTCCCTTATGTTTTGTTCTTTAAGGATGTGGTAGCCAAGTGGGTTTTATGCCACTTGATGTGCATGGTTTAGAAGTGATCTTAAGATGGATACCATGGTAAATATCAGTGATCTTGGTTTTGTTCCAAGATAGGGATATGTTTGATAGGAGATGTCTCGAGATGAAAGAAGGACCCTTCTGATATGTTTAGGTTTGGAAGTAGAGGATAGATATGTGTTGAGGATGTGATGTGTACTTGGCCCATGTGATGGATACCAAGGTAAGGAATCCTAGTATCCAAGTGGTACCAGTTGTATGGGAGAATGAGAACATGTCACTTGAAAGAATGATTAGGTGTTTGGCTACCTAAAAAGATGGACTTTGGAACAGTCTGGTTACAAGTACCTGACCTATAGTATGGATATCACATGTTAGGGGTTTATGCTCCACATAAATGTAACATCGACAATGATGCATAAGTTGAAGAGACAGTTGCAAGATCTTCTTGGGTGAAGTTCATCAAGCTGAGTGTAATCCCTTAGGTACTCCTATCTGACTTGCAAGTAAGGAAGATTTCAAGAAGTTTGTGCTTTGGCTATAGATGGATAGGAAGGGTTTCCACTCCCTATCTTGGTTAGTTAAGATGTCATATAGTATCCTGAGTTACCTCAGAGATAGTTTCCTTGGATAAGTGGCCTCTTCTTATGACAGGAATATGTATAGCTGAGAATGAGTATGTGGTAGGGTAGCTGGTAGAAGTAAGACTAGTGTTGAGTCAGTAGATCATAGTAGCACAGTGGAAGCATGACAGACCTTGTAGTTCCAAGTAGATGACAGAATGCATCTCTAGTATTCCTTTGGAAAAGACATGCTGAGGTTTGAGGAAGGTATGGAAAACTCCCAGAATCAAGAATCTTATCATACAATGTTTTGAGCTGAGGAGGTGATACATAACAAAGTGTTGACACCCGAGTTGGATAAGTATGTATAGTGCTTCCATGGCTAAAAAAGTATCACCTAGCATAGGGTTGACTCTATAATCAATAATGGAAAATGATAAGTTGAATATGTGCCATGTGCAATAGCTCCTATGATGACCATGGATGTAAGAATAATATGTTGATCAAGTCTTGTGACGTCACCCTGACACCAAGGGACTGTGTGGAAGTTTGAAGGTATGATGCATGAGTAGTATCCACCTCCTTTTGCATGGGATTTTGGGGGCGATATCCTTGTTAGGTTTTATGACTACTCATGGCATATCGGCCATGACCTTGGTAGAAGACCAAGAGGATGAGATCTAGCCTACATCTTATCAACATGTCTTACATTTTGTTGCATGTGGCCCCTTTCTTGTGGACAAGTCTCACCTAAGATCCTAAGATGTAACACCTCTCCTTTGATCTCTCTTCCTTCCCTTAAGTATATACTCCCTCATCCTCACATAAGTAAACCCTTACATCCATCCTTGTTCCTATCCTCTTGGTGGATGACATTGGAAGCTTAAAGAGCTAGAGGAAGCTCCATGGAGCTTAGGAGGTTGAGTTCCTTGCTCATGGTGATTTCTTGTTCAACTTCCATCTTGGTGAGTTATGTTTCTTTGATGACCATTCCTTTAAGCTCTCTTCTTCATCTTCTTCTTCTACTCTCGAACATGGATCATGGATGAAGGTTTATTGGGATGTGGTTCTCTCTCCTTCTTTCCTTTCTTCTTAAGCTATCATAACCCTGACATCTTCTTCTTCTTTAAGGTGATGTTGATGTTGAGTTGGGGCTCTTGATGGATCATCTTCAAGTTGAGGAACGTGTGCTTTGGAGCTTTGATCATGGAATCTTAGACTCTTGATGGATACCTTCTTGAGTCGGGTTGTATAACTCTTAACCTCCTTTGTTATTATCACTCTTTATATGCTTAAAGTCGCTCTTCATCTCTAGATCGTGAGCCTCTTATATGCTAGTAGTTAGTGTTTTGCTTTGAGGACCATTTTGATGAAGGAACTCTATTTAAGTTGTTGCATGTATCTTGATCTATCCTGCTTTGATAGTTGATGGACTAGTGACTGAGTTTCCTAAGGTTGAAGATGACTAAGTCGACACATAGGTGGTGAGCAGTCATCATGATTGGTAGTACAACAAACTGACACACGCGTTACAAGTCGTCATGACTTGGGAGTATTTAGGCTGATAGGTTGGAAGGATGCTAAACCGTCACGCCCTAGAGGGGTTCCCAAACCGATATGAATAGTTAGGCCAACATGCCCTGAGGAGGTGTTAACCCATCATGCGCTAAAGGTGCTTAAATCTATGTGTTGCCAAATTAATGGGCTTTGATGATTGTTACTCGTCATGCCCTGGATGGGGTGAAACCAATATCACATGATGAGGGTTGAAGAGTATGGTTGGATACCCAATGATGTACACACATGAGTAATGCATGATAGAGAAGAGTGTTGTTTTGGATATTTATGAGTAATCTTAGTTGCACTCCTAAAGCTAGTACACCATAGTATGATTTTGATATGAATGGTCCATTTTTTAACTAAAGAACTAAGCCCTAAACTCTTCAACAACGTAGTAAGTAATGGATGTAGGATTCGATGGTTGAGTATCCATATGTTAACCTTAATTATGTAATAATATGACCAATGTGCTCATCTTAATGATATATTATAACCAATGGCAAGTGTCATCTATATTCCCTTTCATAATCTTAACTTGTGGAATAAGGTTAATGACACAACTATGTGAAGATATATGTGACGGTGATGATAGGCCTTGTTGGAATACACGGTGACAACATTTGGGTAGGAAATGCATAAACAAGTCTAATGCCTTTATAGTTGCCTCATGGATAGTTTAAAGTGAAACCCTCCAATTATGTAGCCTAAGGTTCGATTCTCCTTAGTATGATATGTGGTTAATGATTTGTAAGAAGTAATAATGTATGGGTTACTTAATGTAGAAATGTCACACAGGTGCAATGGTCAATATGTTATGATAATGCATTATTGTAATTCACACATAACTTAATGAAGATGAAACACACATGCATTTATAAAAGGGTGATACCTGATACCGATGGTATGGTGAGCGATTCATGTCTAACTAATGTCATTCAAACCTAATCTGTTTCAAAAAGATGGGTTTTGGTGTGATTAGGGTTGGTGGTGTAACCATTAAGTGAAACCCTAATCGATTCTGTGTGAAGAGCATTGACCCTAATTCTAAAGGTAGGTAATAATATTGAATGAGTATGAATTGAAAGCATGATATTGTTCTCCCCCTTATAATGCATGACTATAACCTAATGTATTAATTGGGTGATATAACTTGTGAGAACTATGGAGATGGTTAAATAATATCAAGCTTTGGTTATGAACCTTGATAAGGAGACACAAGAAGTATGAATATGTGAATGTGCATACTTGGTTACATTAATTAATTCTTAGCCTTACACACTCTAGTTTATGGGAGATACTGCATGTTAGAGATGTGAGGTAGAATGATGCTTGGGGACCTTATGTGAGATCAGTATGAAGCCTAATCTTAGATTAAAGATTTTATGATGCTCTGTTTGCTTTAACTAAAGGTGTTTAATATGTTTAGTATATTCTCTCTCTAAACATAATGGCTAATGGTTGCTATAGAAAGTACATGTGATGTGGCATAAGTGATGTGGCATGAGTAATGCTTATATACCCAACGAGTCATGATGAAATAACTATGAATTACAACTGTGATGTGATGGATCTTAGGACTTGGTAAGGGCTTAGTGCCTGGTTGAGGTGATATCCTCTGGTACAGGAATGAGGGATTGATATCCCAGGATAATATAATGATGATGTAGCACCTTCATTATATGTTATGAAATGCAAGTGTTGGCCCTTGTGTAATAATTCTCAGCTCATGGTGCTTGTTTCAAATTGGTTTTAATTTCCAGTGATTTTCAGTAATCCGTAGTTCATGGTTGACCGTGGTTTATGTTTTGAGTAATCTCACTTTGTCTGACAAAGGGTGTCACATTTTAAGTTTGAGGTGGTGATGTAGTACTACTTTAGGGATTCATCTTTTGTGTTATTGCACTTCAATCACATATAGACATGTTAGATTACATGTTATTTCCCTTAATATGTGAGAACCCATTATACTAAACGAGATTACTCAAAACATAAAACACAATCAATCACAAATTAACCACATACCCAACAATATGGGTAAATTAAAACTGATTTCAACATCAGCACCTGCTCAGAAACATTTGCATAAGAGCCCAACATCTTTCTTTTATCCATACTATGCCAAGATTTTGATACAAATTGTTCTATCACCTTAGCCACAACATATATGCATAGGAGAACAATATTCATATATGCCACACAAACAAGCATTAATATGCTAACAAAAGTTTGATTTGTTTGGAACACCATATACAAACTTTTCCTGCCCAGACATGAGAGTACATGGATGACTCTAGGACACACTAGACATATAATCAACTTTCTCAAAGATTCATTACTATAGCTCCTCTTTGTTGCCACAGGTTTGTTTTCATCACTTCATATTACCTAAAAATATGTGGTGAACCACAAGGGTGAGACCCATGTCCCAACAAGAGATATAACCTCCAGCAACATTTATTGATTATAACATTTTAAGTAATTAAACAGTTAAGCAGTTTAATCAGATATAACAAATAAGCTCAGAAGTACTAATGATTAAGAAGATACATAAAGGAGTAGATAATAACTATCATCATTAGCCAGACTGTCATCCTTTATCTTGTTGACAATATAAGCAATTCAGTAGTGTATGCATATCTAGAATCATGAGCAAGTCTAGTAACATAGAATCTCTATCATTAGGAATAAGTCTAGCCACATAAGCATAGCTAACAACATGAGCATGTCTAATTGGTTGAACATATCAACATCATAAGAAGAGCTAACAACATAAGCACAACTATCTGGATAATCATGATTAGCTGTATATGCATCTCTTGTTACAAAGGCATGGCTAGCATGCTAAACATAACTAACAACATGAGATATCTAGCATCATGATTATAATCAGCAGTAGCAGTATAATTGTCAACATAAGCATAGCTACCATATGTATGCATCTACAATCTTAAGCATATCCACAACATAAGTATATTTACTATCTCTTAATTGCACTAAGCATCATCTTTATGTAAAGATAACAGACAAAGGTTATCATCCAATGTGAAACGTTGTGTATAACCCTAAAAAAATATGCTACACGGCTGTATTACATCTTTTATTATGCTCTGGAAATTTGAATCGTACCATTCAAAGTCTAACCTACCCCTGTAAAGGGCTATTCAGTTCCATACAAGATTTAGGAGTGCCAGTATCCTAAGATCTCTTCCCCTCGATCAGTATGAGTAAAACCACAGTGACATATCAGTCAAAGATGCCACCACAATGACATATAGTCAAGCTGCAAACCACTAGTCCACCCTTGGTACATGTCATGGCACTAGAAACTAGGGTATACAAACCCAATCACTGAGGTACAACCGCAGTTGTCCTCTAATCACATCATGTTATAATCACTGAGACACAACCACAACCGTTCTCAATCAGATCAAATGTATGAGGTATGACCATAGCCAACCTCCACAATCTACATTGTGGATGACAAGGATATATCCTCAACCTGTCCACCCCACATACTCAACAGTATGCGCTCTGAGTTTCCCTGAGGAATACTCGTTTCACCATCCAGTAAGTTCTGACATTGAAGATGGTTCTACATCACATGGTACTACATGATTAGAGTTGCACTTGATTAGTTATTCCAATTGGGTGAATTAAGGCCACATCAAACAAGCAGACATACAAACCCTAATTCACTTTTAGCAAGCATATAAATATCACAACTTTGAAAAGATATAAAATGTGTGAAACATAATTTCTCATCTTATCATCACATGGTACTATTCAGAGCTTTACAAGATGAAAGGTTTGTTGGAGAAACCTCAAGCCCATCTCTCTGTAGGAGTGGATGGAGGGATCTGATACAAGAGTCATATTTGGGTTCCTGAAAGATCGCTTTTGAAGGATTGTATCTTGCAAGAAGCTCGTGGTTCAAAGTACACAATACACCCTAGCACTACCAAAATGTTTAAGGATCTACAGTGGTACTTTTGGTGGCCCGGAATGAAAAGAGATATAGCGGCATATGTGGCCAGTTGTCTCACATGTCAGGTGGTGAAGGTTGAACACCAATGACCTGTTGGATAACTATATTCGATTGAAATTCCTGAGTGGAAATGGGAACAGATCACCCTGGACTTTGTGGTGGGTCTCCCCAAGACAAAGAGAGGTCATGACGTAATATGGGTTGTGGTAGATTGCCTTACCAAGTCGGCACATTTCCTCACACTAAAGACCACTGCTAAAGTGAGAGACTTAGCTGAACTATACATTGGAGAGATTGTACGACTACATGGTGTTCTGAGTTCGATCATTTCGGACCATGATTCGAAGTTCACTTCCAAGCTGTGGAAGCAGGTACAAGAGGAACTTGGAACTAGACTAAAGTTCAGTATAATGTATCACCCCCAGATTGATGGACAGTTAGAGAGGACAATCCATACTATAGAGGATTTGTTGAGATATTGTGTGCTCAATTGGGGTGGTTCATGGGATCAATACCTACCCCTCGTTGAGTTTGCTTACAATAACAACTACCAAGCTAGTATCAGGATGCCACCGTATGAAGATCTCTATGGGAGGCCATGTCGGTCACCACTTCAGTGGGATGATGTCGGTGATAGGAATTTGTTGAGGTTAGATGAGCTCCAGGTGTATGCAGATAAAGTCACTTTGATCAAGAAAAGGCAAAAGAGAGCCCATGATCGACAAAAGTCATATGCAGATGTGAAGCAGACTAACTTGTAGTTCACCATGGGAGAGCATGTGTTTCTAAAAATCTGACCCCTCTGAGCTATAGCTAAGAATAGAAAGCTGAGTCCCTGATATGTGGGTCCATTTGAGGTTTTGGAATGGATTGGTGAAGCTGCTTATCATTTGGCATTACCCCCTCAGTATAGTATGATGCATGATGTTTTCCACGTGTCTAATTTGAAGTACTATGTGAAGGACCTGAGCCATGTGTTGAGCATTGAACCTATTGAGCTCCAAGGGAGACTGACATATCCTGAGTCACCTATGAGAGTATTGGATACCAAGGTGAAAGAACTCAAAAATAAAGAAATAGAGATGGTAAAGGTTATTTGGAAGCACCATGGAGAGGATGAAGCCACATGGGAGCTGAAGACAGACATGGAAAAGGCATACCCTGAATTGTTTTTTTGATTGGTTGAATTTTGAGGACAAAATTCTTATAAGGAGGGGAGGATGTTATAACCTCGAATTTTTCTTATATGACTGTAATTGCAATTGTTTCAAAAGGAATGCACTTGGTTGTAAACTACATGATTTATGATAAATACATGGATTTCTTTTACAACTTTTCCTTTTACATGGTTTTTCATGGACCCTTTGGTAATAATGGGTCCAAGATAATAAAAGAGGAAGATAAGTTAAAAGAAAACAAGTAATGCATTAATAATAAGAAAGGAAATTGGAATAAAGGTGAAAATATAAGAAATAAATAGAGATGTGTGGGCTTGATCGTAATATATGGTGTTTCGAACCCCACATGGATCCTTGAGATACAAGGAATTGAAATAAAGGAAAATAATAAAGTGAGAGAGAGGAAATATGAATGAAATATATATATTTAAGAAATAACTTGCACATAAAGAAAAGGTTCGTTTTCTTTTGAATAATGACCCCAAATTTTTCACGCCAATAGATTAAGTCATTATTAGGTTTCCCTCAAAATTTGGAATTAAAAGGACAAATGGTTTGAGAGTTATGTTTTTTCCAAAGTGAAAGGGATATCCTTTATTTCTAAGGGAATTGCCTTTTTCCTGATTTTTTGTTTATGCAGGTACCATGACAACTGTGGATCTGAGATCCAATGGTAGAGGTGCCATCCCCTACCTCGAGTTTTATTGGGAATTTGGGATAAACTTCTTCTCCACTTTCCTTGCAATCCAGTGCATCATTGGATCTAAAAGTGGGCCCTCTGTCGTCGGGAGGCCACGAGGACTCGATCCATACCAGGATTGGGTACTTGTTGAAGTAGGAATAGGTTTTCCCCAATATTGTGGAACCTGCGACCCAGCCCTATATGGGGGGGGGTTGTACAACACCAGCAATCATGAAAATGCTGCTCGTGGGATCGGGACGATTAGGCGAGTGCTTTGGCATCCTCAATTGGAGAAATGGACCTGTCATGCATCCCCATCGAGGACCTACTTCTGCCGAAGTTGTGCGGTGCCATCTCAGTTCTAGCAGGGAGTGTGCGGTGCAATCAAGGGGTCCTTCGAGTTTGGGAGAACTTGGCGGAGCTCCCGATGGCCTTGGATCACGCAGAGAAGCAGTAGCATGCCAAGTTAACAGTCGAGTTGACCGGCTGCTCGTGAGAGAGCAGATCGGAGGTTGAAGACGATCAAGGGGGAAATTAATACCCTGCCCTCATGTCCCTATTGAAAGGGTTAGCCCTTTACATTAATTTCACAGCCTCTCTCTTGTTAGCGAGCGCGTTGCCCCGCCATCTTGTTTTTAAATCCGATAAATCCACCTGGTTGTTTCTGATTGGTAGAAAAAGGATTATCTTATAAAATACGTAACTAATTGTGGAAATATCGGATGAAGACGATCTATATATGAAAGTTAATCAGAAAAACATGAAGAATACAATAAAAATATAATTGAAGCCTGATATTTCTTAAAATTTAAAAAGTACACAAAGTTACCACTTTTAATGTATTAATTTATGGTAAAACCCTAATTTGATATGGAACTCAGATTTAATGGCTCTTTTGGGTTATTCTGAGTAATATTAACCTATAGAGAATAAAAGGGAGAGTTAAATTTGAAAAAGGTAATTTATGCTTGTTTTAGGGTTTTATGCACATGATTATGTTTAGAAACCCTAATTTGGGAAAATATGGGTTTTAATGGTTTAAATCTGAAAATGTAATTATACAAAAGAGATTTGATGATCTCAAACTTATTTAAAGGCCCTTAATGAGGATAATTAGATTAATTAGGGTTTTTGAGAAATACAAAATCTATTTTAGGGTTGGGAGATAAAATTGGATAAAGAAACCTAAGAAACCCTAATGAATCGTAAGGGGCTTGGAAGCCTTAGAAAGTATCCTCATGTCATTAAGAAGGTGTTTTGACATTAGGTAATCTATATGTTTTAGGAGTTAAGGGTTGTCTGCTTTAAGGTGCTTGCTTGGATATCTTCTTGCATTTGGATTATTTTGATCAAGAACATGTATGTGGTTACGCTTATGGTTAAATCATTTTAGTTTCCCGGAGATTCCTGAAGTTTTATCGATTGCTTGGAATAAATGCTTGATTGTATTTTATTTCATGCAATTATAAAGTGACTATGACTATCACCATAATTATATGTGTATAACTAGCTCATATCTTGGTCCTCCTTTGTAGCTCTGATGTTGATGAGATAGATGACCTAGTACATGGTCTACCCACAAGGTAGGATCATCAGGCTATCATGAGTTGATGTGTTGGTCTACCCTTGGGTAGGACCATACGACTCCATGGCCCTATGTATTGATCTACCTATAAGGTAGGATCATGGGGGTTAGTTGAGATCTACCATATGAGAGGTAGTATCCATGTCCACTGCAAGGACAACACAAAGGCTAGGGTATGTAAGTATTGAGTAGTCATGTTTAAAATGTAAAGTTTTCTTATTAAAACATAATTTCTTGCAATATGTTGTTACAGTTAAATGCAAGATTATTGTTTCCCCCACATACCAGTATAATTCATTATACTGACCGCCATTTTGTTTGTCAGCATTTTAGGTTATCAAGAAAATGGATATTCCTTTAAAGTGACATTGATGGAATAAAGCTTAATAAAGAATTGGAGAATTGTAGTTAGATAGGTTTTTTCTTAGGTAAAGAATTCCACTTTCTATATTTTGCAAGGTATGAATAGAAATTTTTTATTCCATTAAAAGTTTAGTTGTAGTAGAATTTATTAATTATTATTGATTATTTGCAAAACCACTGATCCTATTTTGGGATAACACCTCTGACCTCTTGGTCTCCCTTAACTGGGGTTACCAGGAGGCGGGGTCGTTACATTTGGTACCAGAGTTGTGGTTTTCCATTTAATCTTCCATAATTATTAAATTTTACAAACTCTTTAGAGCCCAAGGGAGTTATTAGAGGATTTTCTGAGGATGGATGTGTCTAGAAAAGGATCACAATCTGGGGGCTGGAAATATTTTCCTCTGTACCACTAGTCGCTCAACAAGGACTCTCGGATTATGTGTGACTGCATGGCCAAAATCCAAAGAATTGACTCAAAATAAGATACCTCTACGTTTTCTCAGCAATCTTTGTCCCTTCTTTACCTCTTATTTCTAGAGAAACATTAAGAGCTTAGGGTTTTCTCTCTCTCCACCACATCTTATGTTTGGAAAAACAAAGTGTTAAGGATTAAGGGATCCTCCACCAAATAATAAAATACATGTAAACAAGAGGACATGGACATAAGTTAAATCTTATATCTTCCAACTTATAAATATGTGCTTAAAAGAATTTTTAACTTATGTGTAACAGCATGGCTCATGTGAATATCGTAGCTATCCCTGAGGCCACTGAGAACCCTGATAGGGGTTGGCCTCCCTGCAAGAGGAGGGGATCTTATGAGAAAAGGAAGAGGAACCATGGTGATGAGTCCTTGATGAATGCATATTCATCATGGTTTCAATCGCCATTTTGGGCCCAACTCAACTCAATACATTCGATTTCACCTCCTAAATCTTACAATATGCAATTTTGCCTAATTAGTTGAATTATCGAGTTATTGACTAATTTCTATATTTATTTCATGTAGGTCACGATTGAGGTTGAATCTTCAACTGGGGGCCCACCTCCACTCAACCCTAGATCCACCTTCATCATCCATCTCAACCATCTGATCACATATCAATGGTTTTGACCACTCGGACCTGACCAAGCGGTCTTGACCAAACAGTCTTGGTCCTCTCAATTTGCATCCACACAATTTCAACCCCTCACAATCATCCATTCAGTCTTGGGCTTTTCTCCCATCCACCCAACCACCGATCAACGATCCCTATCCATCCAACCATGCGGTCTGCCCTAATGATTTTTCACCCTTGACCCCTTCTCACGGTCTCAAGACCGCGTGAGCCCTCACGGTATCAAGACCGTGAGAGCCCTCACGATCCCAAGACCACAAGGAGAGCCCTCACGATCCCAAGACCATGAGGACCATCACCTACAGCGTCGCTCCTCCTTCGTCTTCACCAGCTGACCCCGACACACCTGCAACCCTAATCCACCACACCCTCTATTCACAACGATACATCCTCATGATCTCCTTCTCTTCCCTCTCTGATCCCTCACAAGCATCGCAACCCTCCTCTTCCTTCATCTTCTCCACCCAAGTGGTCTCCAGACCGCTAGGATCCAAGCGGTCCTCAAACCACAAGGAGCAGGCACGCTACCCTCACGACGTCGCCCTCACGCAATCTCCTCTCTCACTGCCACCTACCTAAATGGTCCTCAAGACTGATTGGAACCCATTGGTCTTCAAGACTGTTTGCCTCTCCAAACCGTGAGGACCTACACCCCTCCTCCTTACCGGTCTTCGTCCACATCTCCACCTGCAACAGACCGCCACCACCACAAGACCACCCACTTCCTTGCTTCATGGCTTCCTCCTCCTCACGATCCCATAATCGTCGACATCCACCACCATCAGTGTGCCTTCACCTCGTGACCGAAACCAACAAACAGTCTTAAGACCGTAAGGGCTACGAACGGTCTTGACACTGTACAAGCCCTAGCGGTCTTCCAAACCGTGAGGCTGTCACTTAAGCAAGACCGCAAGGCCCAGAGACTGATCCCTATATATACACTGTCACCCCCACCTTCACAAGCATCGAACCCCATTCGCCAGGCTGTGCAAACCCCAGCGCTCGACCCCTGGGGTGGCTCGATCACCACCATTATCTCTGCCACCAGCCACAACATCACGCACACTCACCAACTCTGCCACCATCTTGCACTCCAACACACCCCTCGCCTCTGCATCCATGACTAAGATCTAGCACACTTTCATCCTGTACCGCCAGGGTACCCTCCATCCATGCTGGTCGTCCCAATCAGGGTCTCCAGCTCCATCACGTCACCACCTCACTGACCGGGAAGGGAGAAATGCTAATTCCAACCTCTCCTTGTCTCTCTCTGCATGACATAGGTAGGAGGAAGAGAAAGCAATGTTGACGCCTCCCCTCTACTCCCCTGGTGCCCACGTATGCTCATTGCAATTAGGGCTTGTGGTGGGAACCACACCCTAGTCTACTCAATTCATCTGACCGTCCAACTTCTCCATTGGGATCTGAGGTGGGAACGGTGGATCTTGGCCATCCATCCATTCATCCATGGACTGCTTCTTCTACTGCGAGCAAGAAGGACAAGACGAGAAAGAAGGAGGAGAGAGAGAGACTGCCCGGTCTACCCTGGTGTCGATCGCTCCTTGTCAGATCTACTCCGACACGGCATAGGAGACTGCATCATCTTCATCGAGCTGCGACACTCTTCATCATCGTGCTCACGGTGGATTCTTCTTACTTTATTGTTCTTGTTGTTCCTCGCATCATGAGCAAATAGTCACTTTTCACTGGGGTGCGGGGACTAGCCCCGCTGCCCATGCTTACATGTTCTTTTGTTAAACATTCCATGGCATGTATATAACTTTTCATTTCATTGTTAATCGTCGATGTTTGCTCGTAGATTTATCACCTACTTGCTTGTATCTTGTTCTTTCCTATGTTGCGAGAACTTCAATACATAGGATACAATGTCGATCAACACGGTTGACTCCCTGACTAGAAATAGGATGGGATTCCCTGAGGTCGTAAGTGAATGGTTCGTGAGGGGACGAGCCATCTAGCCCATGGTGACACTTCTGTGTGCCTAACGCCTGTATGGGGGGCCCATAGCTTTAGTTTGATATCTGTATCTTCAGAACCGTAAGTGTATGATTCAGATGGTGATGAGAAATCTGATGTCTATGGTGATGCTTACACGAACCAAAACATCCTTCTGGGAGGGTTCACAACAGTTCTATTTGGATAGTTAGATCTTGCCTGGATGTTTGTGATTGGATGTGTTTGCATGTGTAGTGGTGGTGAAACCCAGGACCACCCCAGCGATCTTCATCATAAATCTAGATTCAACTTTAATCTTGTACTTTACCTTTCTTGCACTTAGTTTAGTTAAACTCAAATCAACCTTTGTTTTTAAATATTAGTCTTACTTGAGCTAGACTAGACTAGACTAGCAAGGATTCTTAAAAACATTGTCCCTTGGGATTTGATCCTTAACTATACTACGATAAGACCCATCCGCTTGCGGGTGGTATTATTGCACAGGTTTTGGTAAAAAAACTCAGGGATTTCAACCCCAAGTGAATTTGTTAGTGCGATAATAGACTACGTCAAATTCTGGCGTCGTTGCTAGGGAGAACGAAATCAGTTAGTCAAATCTAGTTCTATTAAGGCTAATCTAGGTTTTTGCTTTTCTTTTGATACTATTGATCATTCTCTTGAATTCGGTTCTACTCCATCAACCTTACCTCCAAAAGTTCTTTCCATCCCAGGTACTCTTAAAGACTAGTGCATGCACCGATCGAACAGTTTCGGCCTTGCTACTAGCATTGACCCTAAGATCGAACGAACCTTTTGTCATCAAAGTAGAGAGAACCAAGCAAGGATGGCTCAAGAGGAGGAAATAGCCCAAAGGGTAGATCAAGCCCTTAATGCGCAAAGAGAAAGGCTTATGCAAGAAGCCAGAGCTGCAGTTCAAGAAGAAATCCAAGCCGGACAAGCAGCAGTGCAAGTATCAGAACTGTAGAAGGACCTTAGAGAGTTCTCCATCCCTAAAGTTGTTGACGTTCATCACCCAGTGCAACCTCCTCCCATCAACGCTCCAAATTTTAAGATAAGGGCACATTGGATCACCTTTCTTCAAAATAGCCCATTCTATGGTAAACAAGGAGAAGATAGTTAGGAGCACCTTCTGAGGTTTATTGATCTGTGTGCTATGACAAAGCAAAATGGAGTCTCAGAAGATGCCATCCGAATATGTCTCTTCAAGTATTCTCTTGTTGATAAAACTATAAGTTGGTATAACTCCTTGCAATGCGAACCCATCACCACTTGGGAACAACTTCAAAATGTCTTCCTGGAGAAGTTCTATCATCCTTCTCTCACCTATGAAATCAAGGGATGTATAACTCAATTCACTCAGGCCCTTGGAGAATCCCTAGATGAAACATGGGAAAGATACAAATAGCTTCTACACAAGTGTCTACACAATGATATTCCTAAGAATCAGCTCATCGAGATCTTCTATAGGGGTGTAGATGACGATATCAAGAAGTTCTTAGACTCCTCATCAGGAGGAAACTTCATGCGTGAGAGTTATGACATCGCATGGAAGGTTGTCACCCTTGGAGCCGAAAATCAAGCTAATTAGGATAGATTAGTAGGCAAAGGAGTATTGAAGGTAGCTATGGTTGAAGCTATTCCTGAGTACAAGTCTATCGCTGAATCCCTCAAGCTCCTAGTTGCCAAGAAAGACCATTTTGAATCATCTCTTACTGCCTATGAAAGAAGACGCTCACTCCCACAACAACAAGAACAGATCAAGTCAGCTTCATTGTTCTGTGAAGCATGTAAAGGCATTGATCATTCTACACTAGCCTGCAATGCTCTCTACAATGTTGTTCTGAGCAACGTGTATGGCCAAGGAGATACTGCTCAAATGGAAAATCTTAATGCTGTCAACACCATCCCTGGTCAAGGATATTACAATATGAATCATAACAGGAACCATCCTAGTTTTCAATATGGTAATCCTTAAGGAGCAGAAAATTCACAACAACTTGGTTCAAATAATCAGCAACGAAGCCCACCAGGATTCCAGTATAACCAACAACAAAATTTCAGGAATCAAGGAAACTTTAGGAGTAACTTTCAGAATAGGAACTGCAACAATTATTAGAACAATTCTCAATTCCGGAATCCCAACCAAGTCCCTTACCAGAACCAACAACAAGGGAAACAAGCCGGTCCCATCTCCCCTGATGACAAGCTGACATCCATTGAGAAGATGTTGTAGTCGCAGCAGACTATGATAGCTAATCAGCAAGCCCATCAGAATGTTATTGAATCTCAACTAGCTCAACTTACGGCTAGCATGAAGCCACCTACCGGGGCTTTTACTGGCCAACCATAGAACAATCCTAAGCATCCTGAGCAACTGAAGGTTGTCACCACCAAGTTTGGAAAAGACTATTCTGATCCTCCCATCAAGACACCTGTGGATATTTTAGATGAGGATGACTTGGTCGTAGTCCAAGACTCTACAACACCTGAGTCTCAACAAAAAGGGCCAGTAACTGCTAATAAGACAGATAAGGAAAGCTCTAAAAAATCTACTATTGCAGAAATAGAAACACCAGAGCCAGATGTTCCAGTGTACAAGCCTCGTCCCCCTTTCCCTGCTCGTTTAAAGAAAACCAAACTTGATACTTGTTTCAACAAGTTCAAAGAAGCTATGAAGAAAATCCATGTTGATATACCCTTTCTAGATGTACTGGTTGAGATATCAGTTTGAACAAAGTACGTAAAGTCTCTCCTCACAAGAAAATATATAAATGAAGAATATGAGACAGTCAAGTTGGCAACAACCACATCAAATATCATCCAGAGTAAGATGCCAAAGAAGTAGAAAGATCTGGGATATTTTGGGATCTCTTGACATATCGGTGATTCCTCTTGTAAGAAGGGATTGACCTATATAGGTTCTAGAATCTCTATCATGCCACTTAGCCTTTGTAAAAGGCTAGGGTTTGCTTAACTACTCCCAACTGGCATGACCATACAGCTTGCAGATAACACTATAACTCTCCCCTTGGGAATCATTGAAGATGTCCCTATCAAGGTAGGCAAAGACTCCTATGTTTTGTGTGACTTTGTCATTATGGACATAAAAGAAGATGCCAGATACCCTCCCATCTTTGGTCGTCTATTCCTTGCCACTACAAAAGCTCTGATTGATGTTGAAGCAGGAACCTTACTGCTCAGACTAGGTAAAGAAACTCTGGAGTTCAAAGTTTTCGAAAGTATGCAAAGACCAAGCATGCAAGAAGAAGTCTACTTGATTGATTGCATAGAGCTGATGTCACTCCTCACACAAGAAGATTATGAACAAGACGATCCGTTAGAAGTGGCTCTAACAAACCCATCTGATGATGACTCCATTGATGAACAAATAAAGGATTATGTTCTCCACCTCGACACTACTGAAGAAGATCCTGAAACCAAATTTGAGAAACTCAAGGCTATGAATGTTACTGAAGAATCGTGCGACAAACCAAAAGCTCCCAAAATGAAGCCCCTATTAGCGGGACTGAAGTACGTCTTTCTAGATGATCTCAAGGTCTGCCGAGTCATCATAAATTCTGATATAACGACAGAACAAGAAGATAAACTCCAGACAGAATTAAAGGAAAGAAGAAAAGCCATCGGCTACAAGATGAGTGATCTCACCGGGGTCAGTCAAGCGTTGTGCATGCCCAAAATCCCCGTGATGGAAGACCACACGACGACTGTTGAACACCAAAGGAAACTTAATCTGAATATGAAAGAAGTAGTCTGGCATGAAGTCATTAAAATGCTCACTACTGGAATCATCTATCTGATATCTGACTCGTCATGGGTAAGTCCCATGCATGTTGTCCCGAAGAAGGGCAGAACTACTATGATACGGAATGAAGATAATGAACGCATCCCCACTCGAATAGTCACCGGGTGGAGGATGTGTATCGATTATAGGAAATTGAACAAGGCTACACGTAAGGATCATTTCCTGATGCCTTTTCTTGATCAAGTCTTAGAGCGGTTGGCTCACCAAGAATATTTCTGCTATCTTGATGGTTACTCTGGATTCTATCAAATTCCTATACACCCAGATGACCAAGAGAAAACAACTTTTACTTGCCCATTTGAAACGTATGCCTTTAGAATAATGTCGTTCGGTCTCTGTAATGCGCCTGCAACTTTCTAGCATTGCATGGCGGCCATATTCACTGGTCTCACTGAAACTATCATGGAAGTTTTTATGGATGATTTTTCCGTATATGGATATTCATACGACTCATGCCTAAAGCACCTCTCCCTTGTCCTCAAACGATGTGAAGAAGCACATCTTGTTTTAAACTGGGAGAAGTGCCACTTCATGGTAAAGGAAGGCATTGTTCTTGGCCATAGAGTCAGCAGCCGAGGGATCAAAGTAGACCGAGCAAAAATCAAAGTGATTTCCAAACTCACTATCTCGACAAATGTAAGAGAGGTTTGTGTGTTCCTTGGTCATGCAAGTTTTTACAGATGGATTATAAAGGATTTATCCAAGATAACCAAGCCAATGATGAATTTGTTGTTAAAGGATGTTGATTTCCATTTTGACGAAGAATGTGTCAAGAGTTTCAACAACCTGGAGCATGCCCTCACAACAACACCCATCATTAGAGCTCCTGATTGGGATCACCCATTTGAAATTATGTGTGATGCCAGTGATTACACTGTGGGTTTTGTTTTAGGTCCATATATAGATAATAAACATTATGTGATCTACTATGCATCGAAACCCTTGACGAATCTCAAAGGAACTATGCAACTACTAAGAAAGAACTCCTTGCAGTCGTGTATGCCTTTTACAAGTTCAGATCTTACCTCATTGGTTCTAACGTCATTGTCTACATAGATCATGCTGCTATCTGTTACCTCCTAGAAAAGAAAGATGCTAAACCTAGGTTAATCAGATGGATTCTTCTCTTGCAAGAATTTGATTTGGAGATAAGAGATAAGAAAGGTACAGAGAATGTTGTAGTAGACCACCTCAGTCGCATCCACACTCTGGAAACCGAGAAGATCCCGATTAATGATTCTCTTCTGGATGACCAACTCATGAAAGTTTTAGAAGCTACCCCTTAGTACTCGGATTATGTGAACTACCTCACCGTTGGTGTCATCCACCCTGAATGTATCAGAAATGCATTGAAGAAATTCATGCATGATGTGAAGCAGTATCACTGGGATGAACCATACTTGTTCAAGCTCTGTGCTAATGGTCTGTACAGACATTGTATCACTGAGGAGGAAGCCCAACTTATTTTAGCCCAGTTGGAGGCCATATGAGTTCTAAGAAAACTACCTTGAAGGTTTTGCAATGTGGTTTCTTTTGGCCAACCATATCCAAAGATTCCTACAACTTTGTCCTAGCACGTGACAAATGTCATAGAACTGGTAACATTACGAAAAGAGATGAGATGCCACTCAAGTTGTGGCAAGAAGTCAAGATATTTGATGTTTGGGGAGTGAACTACATGGCTCCATTCCCATCTTCATATGGATTTTCCTACATCCTAGTCGCGGTTGATTATGTGTCAAAATGGGTAGAGGCCATACCAACCGTAACTAGCAATTCCAAACCCATTATCAAGATGTTTAAAGATATTATTTTTCCCCGTTTCGGAGTCCCACAAACTGTGATATCCGACGGAGGTTCTCATTTTCTAGAAAGAAGATTTGAAGTGTTGTTAATAAAATATGGTGTAATGCACAAGGTAGCTTCCCCCTATCACCCACAAACAAGTGGGCAGGTAGAGGTTTCTAACCGTCAACACAAGGCTATCTTGGAAAAAAAGATAATAGGCCGCAACCGAAAAGATTGGTCAGTGAAAATCAATGACGCCTTGTGGGCCTACCGAACCGCTTTTAAGACTCCTCTTGGAACTACACCATTTTGATTATACTATGAAAAGTCATGCCACCTGCTTGTAGAACTCGAACACAAAGCATGGTGGGCAATCAAATAGCTAAATTTTAACCTAAAGAAAGCTGGCCAAGCCAGGATTCTGCAACTTCAAGAATTGGATGAACTCCGGATGACAGCTTATAAGAATGCACGAATCTACAAAGAACACACCAAGATTTGGCATGATGGTCATCTGAAAAGAAAGGACATTCAAGTGGGAGACCAAGTTCTACTGTTCAACTCAAGATTGAGGTTGTTCCCAGGAAACTCTGTTCTCACTGGTCTGGACCTTACATTGTCAAGAGAATCTACCTGCATGGTGCTTTCTCTTTATGGAGTGAAAAGTCAGGTGAATTTATGGCCAATGGTCAACGCTTGAAGAGATATTTCACCTCAGAAGACATAGGCACCAAAGCAATGATGGATCTTACCAATCCAACGTATCCACTAGAAAATTGAAAGATTTATGTCGAGCCATCGACATAAAACAAAGGCGCTTGTCGGGAGGCAACCCGGTCAATAATTTTGTTTTTAATTTTAGTTTTGAATTAGAAAATTTCCTTAATTTTGTTTTCAGTTTTTAGAAAATTTTGCACTGAACAGATATCACATCGCACGATACTATCTTAAGTTCTGACTAGTTTTTATATTTGAGATTTTTAGATGGAGGACGCGCACTGATTGGAATGCAACCACGTTTGGTGGTCCAACCGGCATGAATTTTCCTCTCCATCTCGGATTTAGAGTTTGCTCAGGACGAGCAAATTTCAAAGTTTGGGGTGGAGGGTGGGTGGTATGTACCTTACTTTCCACTCGCTCCTATCTATTTCAGACTTAAGATTTCATCGTTGGGTGGTATGTACCTTAATTTCCACTCGCTCCTATCTATTTCAGACTTAAGATTTCATCGTTGCAATTTTGATCAAAATTTTTAAGTTTTCAAAGAAATTGTATAGAAACTTGATGAAGTGTTGACGCCTTCTGTTTCAATAAAAAGCCATTACCTAGTTGGTTAGTTTCTCTCTCTATGCATTTTGAATCATTATACCCTCCTTATTCAAAGCAAATCCTCAAGAGGACCACTTTTGGAAACTAGCCTATTGATTAAAATAATCTTGTGAAGCTTACAAATCCTAACGTCATGATCCTTCTGCAAAAATAACAAGTGTTTGTCGAACTGATAGGGATCAAACACGTCGTGCTTCCTAACTGACAAGTGGAACAATAACATGGAATCCCCACCGGATCCTCATCAATTCATTATTTGAGCAGAGTATGATAAAGAGAAAGACCTGGTGCACTGAATTGTAAATCAAGTTGCATTCTGATTTGAACTCTCTTCTACACTTCTTCCATCATCTTTGTACCCCTCCATCCATAAAAAAGAAACAAAAATAGCCAAAATAGTGCTAAACCCTAAGTTCGGGGTGGCACGCCATCTATATATATATATATATATATGCTTCTTCCATACCCCTCGCTAATTAATAGGGGCGTACCACCAAGAAAAGATGCCAATGCGCACACACACAAAAAAATTGCAATCTCGAGTCAAATAGAGGAGAGATTAGCACAAAAAATGCAATCAATGTAATGGCAACCATATAATAAATCTCGAGTCGAATAGAGGAGAGATAATCAATTTCCTTCCATACCACCCTTCACTTCTTTTTTCACCTAAAGGCACAATGAATGCCTCCCCTGTCCTGAAAAATACCAGTGTCAGATCAGGAGCACACTTGTTGTTCTGTGGGTATCTCTGGACTCTTACAAAACTCTTAAAAATGCTTGCTGTTAGAAAAGGTAGGAAGAAGTGATGTTGGAAAACAAACTCAGGAACGAAGATATGGTAAGATGTGTTCGGTGATCTGAGGAAGTTGAGATGCCTAGTTATACTGAGTAGAAAGGAAATAATTGTGATGTGAAGAGGAGGCAATCACATGATTCGAAAGTATTCATTTGGTGACTATTTCAAATTTTGTGTTACTCGAGGACGAGCAACGTTTAAGTTCGGGGTGTTTTGATGAATGCATATTCATCATGGTTTCAATCGCCATTTTGGGCCCAACTCAACTTAATACATTCAATTTGACCTCCTAAATCTTACAATATGCAATTTGCCCAATTAGTTGAATTATCGAGTTATTGACTAATTTCTACATTGATTTCATGCAAGTCACGATTGAGGTTGAATCTTCAACTGGGGACCCACCTCCACTCAACCCTAAATCCACCTTCATCATCCATCTCAACCATTTGATCACATATCAATGGTTTTAACCACTTGGACCTGACCAAGCGATCTTGACCAAATGGTCTTGGTCCTCTTGGTTTGCATCTATAAGATTTCAACCCCTCACAATCATCCATTTGGTCTTGGGCCTTCTCCCATCGACCCGACTGTCGATCAACGGTCCCTATCCATCCAACCATGCGGTCTACCCTAACAGTTTTGCACCCTCGACCCCTCTCACGGTCTTGAGACCGCATGAGCCCTCACGGTCTCAAGACCGTGAGAGCCCTCACGATCCCAAGACCGCAAGGAGAGCCCTCACAATCCCAATACCGCAAGGATCATCACATGCAACGTCACTCCTCCTTCGTCTTCACCAGCTGACCGGGACACACCTGCAACCCTAATCCACCACACCATCCATTCACAACGATGCATCCTCGCGATCTCCTTCTCTTCCCTCTCAGATCCCTCACAAGAATCGTGACCCTCCTCTTCCTTCATCTTCTCCACCTAAGTGGTCTCCAAACCACAAGGAGAAGGCACGCTACCCTCACGACGTTGCCCTCACGCTATCTCTTCTCTCACTGCCACCTGCCTAAATGGTCCTAAAGACCGATTGGAACCCATCGGTCTTCAAGACCGTTTGCCTCTCCAAACTGCGAGGACATGCACCCCTCCACCTTATCGGTCTTTGCCCACTCTCCACCTACAACAGACCGCCACCACCACAAGACCACGATGACCACCCACTTCCTCGCTTCATGACTTCCTCCTCCTCATGATCCCATCATCGTCGACATACACCACCATCAGTGTGCCTTCACCTCACAACCGAAACTACCAAACAGTCTTGAGACCGCAAGGGTTGCGTACGGTCTCGAGACCGTACAAGCCCTAGCAGTCTTCCAAACCGTGAGGCCACCACTTAAGCAAGACCACGAGGCCCAGAGACCGATCCCTATATATATGTCATCACCCCCACCTTCATAGGCATCGAACCCCGGCCTCCAGGATGCGCAAACCCCAACGCTCGACCCCTGGGGTGGCTCAATCACCACCATTGTCTCTGCCACAAGCCACAACATCACGCACGCTCACCAACTCCACCGCCATCTCATGCTCCAACACACCCCTCACCTCTGCATCCATGGCTAAGATCCAACACACTTTCATCTCACACCTCCAGGGTACCCTCCATCCACGTTGGTCGTCCTGATCAGGGTCTCCAGCTCCATCGTGTCACCACCTCACTGACTGGGAAGGAAGAAATGACAATGCCAACCTCTCCTTATCTCTCTCTGCACGACACATGTAGGAGGAGGAGAAAGCAATGCTGACACCTCCCCTCTACTCCCCTGGTACCCACGTACACTCATTGCAATTAGGGCTTGTGGTAGGAACCACAACCTAGTTCGCTCAATTCATCTGACCGTCCAACCTCTCCTCCACTGGGATCTGAGGTGGGAAGGGTGGATCTTGGCCATTCATCCATTCATCCACAGACTGCTCCTTCTGCTGTGAGCAAGAAGGATAAGATAGGAAAGAAGGAGGAGAGAGAGTGACTGCCCAGTCTGCCCTGGTGTCGATCGCTCTTCATCAGATCTGCTCCGACACGGCGTAGGAGACTACATCATCTTCACCAAGCTGCGACACTCTTCATCATCGTGCTCATGGCAGATTCTTCTTACTTTATTATTCTTTTTGCTCCTCACATCATGAGTGAGTAGTCACTTTTTTCTGGGGTACGGGGACTAGCCCCGATGCCCATGCTTACATGTTCTTTTGTTAAACATTCCATGGCATGTATATAACTTTTTATTTCATTGTTAATCATCGATGTTTGCTTACATATTGATCACCTGCTTGCTTTTATCTTGTTCTTTCCTATGTTGTGAGAACTTCAATATGTAGGATAGAATGTTGATTAATGCAGTTGACACCCTAACTAGAAATAGGATGGGATTCCCTGAGGTCGTAAGTGAATGATCTGTGAGAGGATGAGCGATCTATCCCACGGTGATGCTTCTATGTGCCTAACACCTGTATAGGGGGGCCACATGTTCAGTTGGATATATGTATCTTCGGAACTGTAAGTGTATAATCTTGATGGCAACGAGAAATTTGATGCCTAAGGTGATACTTATGTGAACCTAAACATCCCTCTGGGAGGGTTCACATTAGTTCTATTTGTATAGTTAGATATTGCCTAGATGTTTGTGATTGGATGTGTTTGCATGTGTAGTGGTGGTGAAACCCAGGACCACCCTAGCGATCTTCATCATAAATCTAGATTCAACTTTAATCTTGTACTTTACCTTTCTTGCACTTAGTTTAGTTAAACTCAAATCAACCTTTATTTTTAAAGATTAGTCTTACTTGAGCTAGACTAGACTAGCAAGGATTCTTAAAAACATTGTCCCTTGGGATTTGATCCTTAACTATACTGCAATAAGACTCGTCCGCTTGCGGGTGGTATTATTGCACAGGTTTTGGTTAAAAACTCAGGGATTTCAACTCTGAGTGAATTTGTTAGTGCGATAATATACCATGTCAGTCCTCAAAGAAGAGAAAGAGACCCAAGGGAGCCTCAAAACAAGGCTCATACCCTAAGTTGATTCCCTTCGATAACCCAGAGATGGACCAAGAAGAGGAACACATGTCCGAAGATGAGGCCAAGTTTGAGGAGAACCCGACTGGTGGTCCAGGACCTACAATGGTAGTTCACACCCCTAATGCCTTGTGGATGGAAGAGAAGAAGAGGCTAATTGAGGCCATTAGTGCCCTGGCCCTCAGGGATATAGCCAGAGATGAGAATGGTGAACCACTTTCCGTCAGTCCCCGACTTGGAGGCACCATTTTGGACTTCGTCATGCTAAACATTGAGAAATTATGGGGAGAGGATAAGACTGAAGTGGTCGACAAATAGATGCTTAGCTGATAGCGATCGAGAATGGTTTCCGCATGATGGAGGTGCAGCCGAACAAGAAGGTCCCTTTTGTTACACACCTCTTGGAAGGATCAGCCAAGATCTGGTGGGAGAACCACATCATGGGTCAAGATCTGAGTGCGGACCCAATGACATGGACCGACTTCAAGACTATCTTCACAACCAGATTCATTCCCACCTCAGCTAAGAAGGAGAAGGAAAGAGAGTTCACCAACCTGAGCTAAGATAGCTTATCAGTCGCAGACTTTGGCCGCAAGTTTCACATTGTGGAGCGTTTCGGGAACATGATGGATGAAGAAAAATGAGTGGACCATTTCGTAGAGTGTATGCACCCTGCCATTAAGCCTCATATGATGGCAAGTAAATCAAAAACCTTCACCAAAGCCTACAACATTGCCCTGGACATGGAGAGGATGGTGATGTCTGTTCAGAATCCACCCAAAGGGTATTTGGGTTTCACTGAAGGTACCCAAGGCCATAAGAATGATCACAAGAAAGGACAAGGGCACAACCATACCAAGGGAAAGCATGGAGGAAAAGGAAAGCCATGTCATGAGAACAACTGACCTAGGTTTTGCACCTGCAGAAAATGGCATTCAGGTGAGTGTCGCTACAAGAAGAGGATGTGCTACCGTTTCCAGCAAGAGGGACATTTTTAGGCAAAATTCCCTCTTCCAGACCCGAGGGGGCCAGGCCAAGTAGCAGCCCCACTTGTAGTAGCCCAACATGTAGCTACAGCCCCACCTATTGGAGAAAGAAGATAAGCTCGAGTCTTTGCTATTGATAATGAGGAGGCTCAAGCTAATGCTAATCAGTTGATAGAGGGTAATAACCCTTAGAGTTTTCTTTTATGTTTTAATATAAGCATGTAATGGTCTAATGTATGGTGAAAAATAATGTAGGCATGCTTGAAGTCATGGGATACAATGTAAAAGCTTTATTTGACTCTGGATCTACTAATACTATCATTTCTAGAAATTTCGCAACTATGCTTTGTTTGGATATCAAGGATTTAGGGTATATCGTGGATGTCACAACCCCAAGTGGTCGAATCTTTATGTCCCTTTTGAAAACTCCTGTGATACATGTTAAATATCGAGATCATGAGTTCCCTACAGATTTTATCCTCCTTGACATGAATGGCTTTGATGTGATCATGGGTATGGATTGGCTTTATACCTATAGGGCCAATATTGATTGTAGGGAGAAGAAGGTGATCATAAAAAGACCAGATCACCCGTTGTTCATCATTAGGGGTAGGAAGGATGCTACCACCAGCCTGTATGTGTCAGCTTTGAAGGCAGAGTGAATGATAACCAAAGGTTGTCAAGCTTTCCTAGCAGTTGTTATCGAGTCGGAGCCCAAGGTGCAACCCTCAGAGGAAATAGAGGTAGTCAGGGACTATACAGATGTTTTCCCAGATGATTTGCCTGGGATCCCTCCTGAGAGAGAGGTAGACTTTTTGATAGAGCTAGCTCCCGAGACAAACCCTATTTCACAAGCACCTTATAGGATGGCCCCTGCTGAGTTGCTCGAGTTGAAGATACAACTGCAGGAACTGTTCGACAAAGGTTTTATCTGCCCTAGCACATCACCATGGGGAGCACCGGTTCTCTTTGTGAAGAAGAAGGACGGTTCGCTCAAAATGTGCATAGACTACCAGATGATCAACCAGGCTACCATTTAGAACAAATACCATTTACCCCAGATAGATGACCTGTTTGACCAGTTGAAGTCAGCTTGAGTCTTTTCAAAGATTGACCTGAGATCGGGGTACCACCAGTTGCGAGTCAAGAGTGAGAACATCCCAAAAACCACTTTTAGAACCTGTTATGGCCACTACGAGTTTGTGGTTATGCCTTTTGGGTTGTCCAATGCCCCGAGTGTGTTCATGAACCTCATGAACAGTGTGTTCCAACCCTTCCTTGACTCTTTTGTCATAGTGTTCATAGATGACATCTTAGTTTATTCTGATGACCTAAAATAACACTGAGACTACCTGAGTAGAGTCCTTGATATTTTGAGAAAGCAGAAATTTTACGGGAAATTCTCGAAGTGTGAGTTTTGGATAGACCGTGTCATGTTCCTTGGACACATCATATCTGGAGGGACCATCTCGGTAGATCCAGCTAAAGTGTCGACCGTTCAAGATTGGTCAGCATCGAAGAATCCTTTAGAGATCCACATCTTTCTGGGATTGGTTGGATACTATCGGCGCTTCATAAAGGATTTCTCAAAGACTACTTTGCACTACTACAGAAATAGCATTCAGTGTCGCTTTTCTGGGCGTCGGTTATTAAGGAACACGGACGCCTTATATTAAAGGTGTCGGTTATTTAGAAGAACCGACGTCTATATTCAAAGACCAGCCAAACACGGGTACCGCTTTGTATACAGCGTCGGTTGTTTATACAAAACCGACGCATAATGTCATCCAATTTTCGAGCGAAAAAAACAATGTCACTTTCGGCGTCGAGTCTGTAGTTAAAACACCGACGCTTATGTGCGATGGAAATTTGCGCGAAAAGTGTCATATTCCACGTCGGTCGTCCTTTAATCACCGACGCTGAAGGTGGTTCCCGCCAAACATTTTCACGAAAATATCGTCCAAATGGACGTCGGATGTTGCGAACGACCGACGGTAAAGCTGTTTAGGCGTCGGTTTTTGTAAACAACCGACGCTATTTGGGAACTTCATAACCTTCGATCGCCCGACTCTTCCCCTTTCTTATGTTTCATTGCTACCCTATTTCCCTATTGCGGTGATTTCTCCGGCGATTTCTCTGCTGCTGGTACTAGTTTTTCTCCGGCGCTTCTCTCCGGCGCTTCTCTCCGGTGCCCCATCTCCGGTGTCCCCTCTCCGGCGCCCCTCTCCGACGCGTTTCTTCTCTGGCACCCCTGCTGCCCGCCCTGCTGCTCCAACCGCCTACGCCGCCGCCACGCCTGACAACCGGCGCCGCCGCAACGCCTGGTGCTCACCTGCCTGCCACGCCTGAGAACCGGCGCCGTCGTACCCCCTTCTCCTTCTCCTCCGCCTGGCCGCTGCCTGCCTGCCACCGCCTGGCCGCCTGCCTGCCTGCTGCGGCTGACGCTCCTGCTCGTCGGAGTCACTGCCGCTGGTTCTGGAGCTCGTCGGCTGCCACCCACGTACTCAACCAGCTCGACCTCACCCTACTCTTCTTGCCCAGGTACCTGCAGACCTACCCAGGCGCGAAATTGGTTCTTTATGTGCTGACCTAATCTGCTTGCCTAATCTGCTTGCACGAAATTGGCTCCCTACTCTGCTTGCTTAATGTGCCTAATCTGCTTTAAGTGGTCCTAATATCATAACATGATAGTTTTATTATATGATTTGTGGCACTTTAGGGTGTATATACATGCAAATTATATAAGTGATAGATGTTGGATGTTTGTCAAGGTTTCTTGAAGATTGAATAAGTGATAGATGCTGGATGTTTATTTATTTCATCTATCCATGTTGCCTATAGTTTATAACATTGCATTGTGAATTATTGCATGTTTGAAACTATGAAATTCTTGATTTATTAGATGATATTCAAGAAAACCCTAGTTTGATGAGCATGTTGTTAATCATGTTAATTATGATTCTTCTATATATTCTGATGTCATTATATAATTATGTGATCCCAACATATTAAACTGAATTAGAATGATTTCATGAATTATAGGGTTTATATAAGAATGACAACACATGTATTTGTTGGCCTAGAAACCCGTCCAAGATTTACTCAGTAGGAGTAAATCTTGGATAGTCCCCAGTTTGGGACTGTTCTTGAACACCTAATCTCACTTAGGATGTAAGTGTATAATGTGTATTGGGTTTTCGAGAAAATTTCGGCAGCATTTCCCCGTTTGTTCTCTAAGTACATATGTACTTAGAGAACAAACGGGGAAATGCTGCCGAAATTTTCTCGAAAACCCAATACACATTATACACTTACATCCTAAGTGAGATTAGGTGTTCAAGGATGGGATAGGTGGTACACATTTATTATATATAAGATTGACATCAAATGTGTTTGTTGGCCTAGAACCCCGTCCAAGATTGACTAATATATACTTGTTTCCTAATATATACTTGTTTAAAAGGTTAACTGATGTTATACAACTTTTTCTGAAAATATATAACATCGTTATATGTACTTACACTTTGTTAATACTAATATTGTGCAGTCTCTGTCTTCCCATAACAATGACTATGAATTGGGCCTCTATGTCAATGTTAACGTTCCCTATTGAAGAACAATTGGACATCATCCTAGATGATCGTTCCTTAAACCAATTGGTCATACCCAAACATTGGCGTTTTCTAAAAGGAAGACACTACATGCCTGGTAAAGTGACCCTAACTTTTGGAAATTATTCACATGTAATCGAGGTTGAGTATGATTTGGCGGGAAATCTTGTATCAAAATCCGGTTGGCGTGATTGGATTGGAGAGCTGTATCTGGTCCGTTGGAATAGGCTTTTTCTCCGTCCAGTTGGCGATAATTCCATCAAAGTTTGGATAACCAACAACAACTGCGAGACCCTCGATCATCTTCTGCGGTATGACTGTATGTGAAGAAAACACTGATTCAATAAGACTAAAATATGGCGGCAAGACTGTATATCTTGGTCATCGAAGGTTTCTTTCAAAATTCCATCCGTATCGTAGGAAGCGCAAAGCATTCAATGGATGGAATGATGAACGGAGTGCACCTAAACCTATACCAGGGGATGTTGTTTATGAAAGAGTAAAAGACATTGTCAATGAATTTGGTAAGAAATCACAATGTAGTATGGCCACACGGAGTGACAATTCTTCATTCAAAAAGAAGTCAATATTTTGGGATCTTCCTTATTGGAGTTCTTTGTCAGACAGGCATTGTATCGATGTAATGCACGTTGAGAAAAATGTCTGTGATAGCATCATTGGTACTCTATTAAATATACCAGGTAAGACTAAAGATGGGATAAAATCCAGACTGGACCTACGTGAAATGGGAATAAGGTCAGAATTAACAGAATTACGTGAAATGGGTAATAAAAGAACATACTTACCTCCCGCTTGTTACACGTTGTCTAGAAAGGAGAAGAAAACTTTTTGTGAATGCTTGGTAAATGTTAAGATGCCACATGGTTACTCATCCAACATCCGTAGATTGGTATCAATGAAAGATCTGAAGTTGATAGGTCTTAAATCTCATGATTGTCACACTCTAATGCAACAAATATTGCCCGTGGCAATTCGATCTATATTGCCGAAGCATGTAAGGTTTGCAATTACCAGACTTTGTTTCTTTTTCAACAGTCTATGCAGCAAAGTTATTGACCCTGATACTCTCGATAATTTGCAAAGAGAAGTGGTTGTTACCCTATGTCAGCTTGAGATGTATTTCCCTCCTTCGTTCTTTGATATCATGGTACATCTTGTTGTCCACTTGACTAGGGAAGTGAAAATCTTGGGACCGGTTTTCTTGCATTGGATGTATCCCTTTGAACGATACATGAGCGTTTTTAAAGGTGATGTTCGAAACCATTATCGTCCTGAAGGGAGTATTATTGAAGGTTATGTGGCGAGAGAGGTTATGGATTTCTGCAATGACTTTCTCAGTGGTAATGACACTCCTGATAATGACAAGAATATTGAGGAGGGCAAAGGAATTTTGGGATCACGGGTGAAAGTAATCAGCCGTGAGCAGTTGGAACAAGCTCACTTGTATATTTTACATAATATGGACGAAGTGAGTGTTTATATCGAGGAACATACCAATTTCATAAAGAGACAACATCCTCGAGCAAGTTCAATGTGGCTTGCTAGAGAGCATAATAAGACTTTTACTAAGTGGTTTGAAGATAAAGTCTTACATCAACTATCTCAAACACCAAATGATATTACAGAAACTATCAAATGTCTCGCCTTTAAACCAAAACCGAATGATATGTCTTATGAAGGGTTTGACATTAATGGATTCACATATTACACAAAGCGCCAAGATGATAAGAGTGTCGTCCAAAATAGTGGGGTCACTCTTCAAGCGTCAACTATGTACTTTGCAAGTGCAAAGGATAAGAGTCCACGTGAAGCTAAAATGTCATATTACGGTGTCATTGAAGACATTTGGGAGTTTGACTACATAGATTTCAATATTCCGCTCTTTAAATGTAATTGGGTTGATAACACCAAAGGAGTTATAGTGGATGAATTGGGTTTCACTTTGGTGAACTTTGAAATGATTGGCGAGAAGGCTGAACCATTCATATTGGCATCACAGGCAAAACAAATATTCTATATCGATGATCCTGCAAATGATAAATGGTCGGTTGTTCTTCATGGTAAAAGACAGTTCATTGAAGATCCTATAGATGAAGAAGAGTACTATGATAAGTATGATGACTCCAGTCCATTCTCAGTTGGGTTGCCAACTCCACAAAATATTGAAGCTAATGATGACTTATATGTGCGCGGAGATCACAATGAAGGATTGTTAATTGATAAAAGATCACAATTTTAGAGACATGTATGTTTATACAAATGGTAAATGTTTTCCTTTTTCTAATTTATACAAATGCTAAATGTTTTCCTTTTTCTAGTTGATACAAATGCTAAATGTTTGCCTTTTTTATGACATTTTCAGATGGCTGACCATGATGAGAATGATGTTCATGATGAGCATGAAGTCCATGATGAGCATGTTGTCCATGATGAGCATGGCGAGGATACCAATGTAAGTTCTAAAAACATATCCTGTATTTCTATAAAATTCATTATCTTCTAGTTATGTCATATATCCTATATTTCTATATTGGCCTAATTCAGTGTGTTTATTTTTGTCAAATTTTAGGTTGATGATGCACATGTACCCACTGAAGCACTGGAGCAACTTGATGCGCGGAGAGGACATTCCAACTCGAGATATCGTCTACCGTTTCCTCCTCCTCCGCAGTAATATCCTCATCTCTAAACGTTTCTCGTAGGATTCTGAACCCCTCCCTTCCCTCTACTACATCGAAGCCATGCCGCAGTTGAACCCTTTCGCCGAGCCCTACCCGGCCAAGCAGGCGTCGCCTGAAGCACCACCGTCGTCGTCGTCTCCACCTCCATCGCAACTTGCTGTGCTAGTCCTGACAGTTTATCACCCCACATGCCTTCCTCCTCAGTTCCTGCCGCTAGACGACCACACAATGGATCCAAGAGGATTGCAGGCGTTCGCCAAAGACTATAGGCTGAGTTAACTCAATAGTTAACTCAGCCTATAGTCTTTGGCAAATGCCTGCATATCCTCTTGGATCCATTGTGTGGTCGTCTAGCGGCAGGAACTGGGGAGGAAGGCATGTGGGGTCATAAACTGTTAGATATAATTGGGATGTTGATAGTGATGATGAATGATACTTTGTAAATGAATGTTTCTGAATGTTAAAACATGTATTTGAATGATTCTATATGTGTGAACGTGACAATTGAATTGATGTATGAATGTATCTACTTGTGTGAATCTTTTTATGTTAATTTTGCAGGTTTGTGGCCTGTTTGTAGGCTGATATCAATGGATGTCGTAAACCTGCAGTTCAGAAAACTGAACTGCAGGTTCTCATCCTGCTGACCAGCCACAGTAGGCCTGCAAACAGATTTATAAAAAAAAATAGATATAGGCGTCGGTTATTTACCGATAACCGTCAGCACAGACTTACAGCGTCGGTTTTTTGTTGAACACCGACGCCAAAAGTGTTCGCGCTACAGGAAATGGGAGTCATCTAGGACACTTTTCTGCGTCGGTTTTTTAGTATATAACCGACGCAGAAAGCGTCCTAAATGACGCCGTTTTTTGTGGCGTGAACCCTTTTGGCGTCGGTGTTTTATAATAAACTGACGCCTTGATGTTAAATAGGCGTCGGTTTTTTAAACGACGCTGAAGTGTCCAACCTTTTAGCGGCACCCACATAGGCGTCGTTCAGAAACCGACGCCAAAGGGGGTTAAACAACCGACACTAAAAGGCACTTCTGTAGTAGTGTTGCCTCTTACCAAGCTCACCCGAAAAGATGATAAGTTTGTGTGGTCGGACCTATGTGAAGCACTATTCTAAGAGCTAAAGGAGAAGTTGACTACAACCCCAGTGTTGACTTTACCATCCAGTAATGAGGGTTTTATGATCTTCACCGATGCATCAAAGATGGGACTTGGATGTGTGCTAGAGCAAGATAGACATGTTGTTGCCTATACCTCCAGACAACTCAAACCCAATGAAGTGAATTATCTGATACATGATTTAGAGTTGGCTGCAATTATACATGCCCTAAAGATTTGGCAACACTATCTGTATGGAGACATGTTCAAGATCTTCACTGACCATAAGATCTTGAAGTATCTCCTAACTCAGAAGGACCTAAATCTGTGATAGAGATGATGGATGGAATATATGAAGGATTATGATTTCATTATTTCCTATCACCTTGGAAAGGCAAATGTTGTAGCTGATGCTCTTAGCTAAAAACAACTCAGGTGTGTAGCTGTATTGTCTAGCCAGTGGAGGAATCTAGAAGATCTTGTGGAGTGGACTCCACAACCATTAGAAGACCAAGTCCATTTGGCTAATATATAGATTAAACCAGACCTATTGACTTAGTTAGTAGCTGCCCAGATAGCCAGTCCAGAGCTTGACAAGATGAAAGGTTTGCTGGAGAAACCTCAGACCCATCTCTCTGTAGGAGTGGATGGCGGGATCCGATACAAGAGTCATATTTGGGTTCCTGAAAGCTCGCTTTTTAAGGATCGTATCTTGCAAGAAGCTCATGGTTCGAAGTACACAGTACACCCTGGCACTACCAAAATGTTTAAGGATCTGCAGTGGTACTTTTGGTGGCCTGGAATGAAAAGAGATATAGCGACATATGTGGCCAATTGTCTCACATGTCATATGGTGAAGGCTGAACACCAACGACCCAGTGGATTACTACAATCGATTGAAATTCCTGAGTGGAAATGGGAACAGATCACCATGGACTTTGTGGTGGGTCTCCCCAAGACCAAGAGAGGTCATGACGTAATATGGGTTGTGGTAGATCACCTTACCAAGTCGGTACATTTCCTCACAGTAAAGACCACTTCCAAAGTGATAGACTTAGCTGAACTATACATCTGAGAGATTGTACGACTACATGGTGTTCTGAGTTCAATCATTTATGACCGCGATCCAAAGTTCACTTCCAAGTTGTAGAAGCAAGTACAAGAGGAACTTGGCACTAGACGAAAGTTTAGTTCAGCATATCACCCCTAGACTGATGGACAGTCAGAGAGGACAATCCATACTTTAGAGGATTTGTTGAGAGCTTGTGTGCTCGATTGGGGTGGTTCATGGGAGCAATACCTGTACCTCGTTGAGTTTGCTTACAATAATAGCTACCAAGCCAGTATCAGGATGCCACTATATGAAGCTCTCTATGGGAGGCCATGTCGGTCACCACTTCACTGGGATGATGTTGGTGAGAGGACTTTGTTGAGGTCAGATGAGCTCCAGGTGTATGCAGATAAAGTCACTTTGATCAAGCAAAGGCTGAAGAGAGCCAAGGATCGACAGAAGTCGTATGCAGATGTGAAGCGGACTGACTTGCAGTTCACTGTGGGAGAGCATGTGTTTCTGAAAATCTGACCCCTCCGAGCTATAACTAAGAATAGAGGAAAGCTGAGTCCCCAATACGTGGGTCTGTTTGAGGCTTTAGAATGGATTGGTGAAGTTGCTTATCATTTGGCCTTACCCCCTCAGTATAGTATGATGCATGATGTTTTCCATGTGTCTAATCTAAAGCACTATGTGAAGGACCTAAGCCATGTGCTGAGTATTAAACATGTTGAGCTCCAAGGGAGACTGACATATCCTGCATCACCTGTGAGAGTATTGGATACCAAGGTGAAAGAACTCAGAAATAAAGAAATAGAGATGGTAAAGGTTCTTTGGAAGCACCATTGAGAGGATGAAGCTACATGGGAGCTAAAGACAGACAAGGAAAAGGCATACCCTGAATTGTTTGTTTTATTGGTTGAATTTTGGGGACAAAATTCTTATAAGGAGGGGAGGATGTTATAACCTTGAATTTTGCTTATATGACTGTAATTGCAATTGTTTCAAAAGGAATGTACTTGGTTGTAAATTGCATGATTTATGACAAATATATGGATTTGTTTTACAACTTTTCCTTGCACATGGATTTTCATGGACCCTTTGGGAATAATGGGTCCAAGATAATAAAAGAGGAAGATAAGTTAAAAGAAAACAAGTAATGCATTAATAATAAGAAAGGAAATTGGAATAAAGATGAAAATATAAGAAATAAATATAGAAGTGTGGGTTTGATCATAATATATGGTGTTTCAAACCCCACATGGATCCTTGAGATACAAGGAATTTAAATGAAGGAAAATAATAAAGTGAGAGAGAGGAAATATGAATGAAATATATATATATATATATATTTAAGCAATAACTTGCACATAAAGAAAAGGTTCGTTTTCTTTTGAATAATGACCCCAAATTTGGCACTCCAATAGATTAAGTCATTATTAAGTTTCCCTCAAAATTTGGGATTAAAAGGACCCATGGTTTGAGAGTTATGATTTTTCCAAAGTGAAAGGGATATCCTTTATTTCTAAGGGAACTGTCTTTTTTTCCATATTTTCTGTTTATGGGGGTAGCATGACAACCGTGGATCTGAGATCCAACGGTAGAGGTGTCATCCCCTAATTTGATTCTTATTGGGAATTTGGGAATCTAGGAGAAACTTCTTCTCCACTTTCCTCGTGATCCAGTGCATCATTGGATCTGAAAGTGGGCCCTCTGTCTTCGGGAGGCCATGTGGACTCGATCCATACCAGGATTGGGTACCTGTTGAAGTGGAAATATGTTTTCCCCAATATCATGGAGCCTAAGACCAAGCCCTATATAAGGGGGATGTTGTATAACACCAGCAATCATGAAAATGTTACTCGTGGGATCGGGACGATTAGGCGAGTGCTTTGGCATCCTCAATTGGAGAAATCGACATGTCCTGCATCCCCGTCGAGGACTTGCTTCCGTCGGAGTTGTGTGGTGTTGTCTCTGTTCTAGAAGGGAGTGGGTGGCGCAATCAAGGGGTCCTTCGAGTTTGGGAGAACTTGGCGGAGCTCCCGGTGGCCTTGGATCGCGCGGAGAAGCAACAGCATGCCAAGTCAACAGTCGAGTTGACCGACTACTCGCGAGAGAGCAGATCGGAGGTTGAAGACGACCAAGGGGAAATTACTCCCCTATCCTTGCATCCCTATTGAAAGGGTTAGCCCTTTACGGTAATTTCATAGCCCCTCTCTTGTTAGCGAGCGCGTTGCCCCGCCAGCTTTTTTTTAATTTGATAAATCCAGGTGGCTATTTCTGATTGGTAGAAAAAGGATTATCTTATAAAATATGTAACTAATTGTGGAAATATCAGATGAAGATGATCTATATATTAAAGTTGATTAAAAAAAACATGAAGAATCCAATAAAAATATAATTGAAGCCTGATATTGCTTATAATTTAAAAAGTACACAAAGTTACCACTTTTAATGTATTAAATTATGGTAAAACCCTAATTTGATATGGAACTCAGATTTAATAGCTCTTTTGGGTTATTCTGAGTAATATTAACCTATTGAGAATAAAAGGGAGAGTTAAATTTGAAGAAGGTAATTTTATGCTTGTTATAGGGTTTTATGTACATGATTATGTTTAGAAACCCTAATTTGGGAAAATATGGGTTTTAATGGTTTAAATCTGAAAATGTAATTATACAAAAGAGATTTGATGATCTCAAACTTATTTAAAGAACCCTTAATGAGGATAATTGGATTAATTAGGGTTTTTGGAAAATATTAAATATGTTTTAGGGTTGTTAGCCTAAAATGGAGATAAAATTGGATAAAGAAACCTAAGAAACCCTAATGAATCCTAAGTGGCTTGGAAGCCTTAGAAAGTATCCTCATGTCATTAGGAAGGTGTTTTGACATTAGGTAATCTATATGTTTCAGGAATTAAGGGTTGTCTGCTTTAAGGTGATTTCTTGGATATCTTGTTGAATTTGGATTCTTTTACTCAAGAACAGGTATGTGGTTACGCTTATGGTTAAATCATTTTAGTTTCCCGATGATTCTTGAAGTTTTATCGATTGCTTGGAATAAATGCTTGATTGTATTTTATTTCATCCAATTATAAAGTGACTATGACTATCACCATAATTATATGTGCATAACTAGCTCAGATCCTAGTCCTCCTCTATAGCTCTGATGTTGATGAGATAGATGACATAGTACATGGTCTACCCGCGAGGTGGGATCATCAAGTTATCATGAGTCGATGCGTTGGTCTGCCCTTGGGTATGATAATACGATTCCAAGACCCTATGTATTGATCTACATGTAAGGTAGGATCATGGGGGGTTAGTTGAGATCTACCATATGAGAGGTAGTATCCATGTCCACTGCATGGACAACACAGAGGCTAGGGTATGTAAGGATTGAGTAGTCATGTTTAAAATGTAAAGTTTGCTTGTTAAACCATAATTTCTTGTAATATGTTGTTAAAACTAAATGTAAGATTATTGTTTCCCCCACATACCAGTATAATTTGTTATACTGACTGCCATTTTTTTGTCGGTGTTTTAGGTTATCAAGAAAATGGATATTCCTTTAAAGTGACATTGATGGAATAAAGCTTAATAAAGAATTGGAGGATTGTAGTTAGATAAGTTCTTTCTTGGGTAAAGAATTCTACTTCCTCTATTTTTCAAGGTATGAATAGAAAAAATTTATTCCATTAAAAGTTTAGTTGTAGTAGAATTTATTAATTATTGTTGATTATTTGCAAAACCATTGATCCTATTTTAGGATAACGCCTCTGGCCTCTTGGTCTCCCTTAACTGGGGGTTACCGGGAGGCAGGGTCGTTACAATTCTCAAGTATTAACCCACACATTAATCAAGGTGTAACCATCAGGTTATAGCATACTAGGGTTTGACAACAGTAACATAGTACTCCATGATTGTATTAGTCATTCAAGGACTATTCATACCCAATTACCATCATTTAGTTATATTAAAGTTAGGTATAACAAGCTATACCTCATTAGGGTTACATATCAACACAATATGGTTATCATCCCTTCTATTCATATGAGTGAATAGGTAAGACTACCTTATTAAGGGTAACCCTCCATTTGTTCCATCATCATTCAACCAATATCACCATACCACAATGTCACCTAGAACCATTGGATGTTTAAAAGGTAAGACCATTGGTTGTTTACATAAGTAAACACCTTGGATAAACTACCTATGAAGTCCTTGATTTGTTCTCTAGAAAGAGTCACCATATAACCCTAGACATCCCTTGATTAACAACACAAAAAGTTTCATTGAGAGTAAGGTAAAATCCACAATCGACTGTTCATTTAAAACAAACTATCCATTGTCAACAAGTAAGCTCCTTAAGTTGATCATATAAAGGAAACCATCTAAATCACATTATTAGGACCAACATATTACATTAGCCATAATTCCACTTTATTGGATGAATAAACATTAGATCTTAACCATTGGGTCAGGTTCATATGTTAAAACCATCAATTACAATATAGGTCTGACCATTACATCAAGTGACCTAAGAAGCCATTGGTATATAAGGCTTAATTGATGCTAAAACTATATGATTAACTCACCATAGGTTTTGGAGACCTTATCCACCATCATTAGTGACCATTAAGTCACCATAGGTTGTTAGATCAGCACTATATTCATTAATCAACATCAAATATCAAACTAATATCACCATTGATTAATAGCATCATTAGGGTACTTAGTTGTTAATCACTAGGCTTATAATTAGGCCAACAACTGACCTAAGGGGTGAACGTAAGTTGACACCCTTGGTCACCACCATCAGTTGTCATGAAGACAACACCATTGGTTGTTGTAATGGTACCACCATTGAGTCATGTGTTTATAGAAGAAATTAGCTTTAAACCCTAAAATTGACCATTGGTCGATAGGTTCTTAGCACCATAAATTATCAAACTAACCTGATCCAAGTCATATTATACCTTAGGAATAACATACACATGATCACAGTTTCATCTAGAACTGAAATCAGAATAAGGAACATTATAAAAATCGAAATCCAAGTCAAGCATAGCTTTTTAGTGCATGGATCATCATTTTCAAGCAAGAACATGAGCTAGCAAGCTTATGGTAAGCAATGATCATGGAGAAAGTTATAAAACTTGCCTATAATGAGAATATGAAACCCCACACAGAAGAAAACTCAAGCAGGTAGGGTAGGAAATCCAATCATAAGTTGTAAACTCGTCCATCTAGCACCTTTCTTCATCAAATGAGCAAACCCTAAGCATAAGGAGCAAGAAAGGTATGGTTTTAGAGATTTAGATCAATTTATAACAAATAAATAAATGGAGGAAAGAAGGGTATTATTACTCTTTTAGGTCAAGATCACTAGAAGGAAGCTTTTTAAACCCAAAAAGCAAGTCAATTGCAACCCTACATCCTTTTTCCAAGAAGGTCCCCACTTTCTTCTTCCTTGGATAGGAGAATTCATAGAAGCACAGAGGAAGAATGAGGTTGGGAGAAGGAGGGAAGTGGCTAAGAGAAAATGGCTCGTTTTGGTGCTTAGGGATAAGTATATGAAACTTTAAGATAAACAAAAAGAAAAAGTTGAAGTTCTAGTATCTTTCCAAGTGTCCATGGCCTTAAACCATTAAGAATATACAAGAACACACACAATAAGATCCCCCACTGTCCATATATACATTATTATCCCTCGTTTCTTGAATTTCCAAGAAAAACAAATAACTCATTAGTTGATAGCTACTAAAGGTAGCTCATCCATGAAGGGGTAAACCCTAAAATACCCTTGGAGAAAACACCTTCAAACCAAGGTTTAAATAGGTGCCCCATGTCTCAACAAGCTTAATAATGATGATAGAATATCCAAGTAACATAACTCAAGTGATAAATTGCAAAGAAAACCTCTCAATTGGGTAAACTACAAAAAAGTCCAAAATGTGCATAAAATTGCATAACTTGCTCAAATAGTATCCAAATTGGACCAAATTTGAAACTTAAGCTTGTCTTATGATTTCAAAGCATATAACAAGGTTATATTAAGGTTATAAGAATTCAATTATGATAGTTAAGATCATTCAACTCATTAAGCAAGTTTAGAGGCCTTACACAATATGTGGTTTATCATCAAATGCACTTATGGACATTCTTTACTTATTTTTTAGGTACTTGGACCGTGTTTGGATGGCTCGAGAGAGAGAGAGTGATCCTAGGGTTTCTCTACCGTTATATAGACCCAAAGTAAACTCCAAGGCTCCCTCAACATACCCCTAGTGGCCAAGGGACAGTTGAAGCAAAGAGGTCTAAGGAAATTCAAAGTACATGAACCAAGTGTTGTTGAGAAGACCAGCACGGTGTTGGTGCTACATAATGGCTGTGATGGCTCAAGCAAATCCATAGAGTCAAGCACTAAAGGATCAAAATCATAAGCATAGCCATGCAACACAACAAGGCCATACCAACATGCCACATAATGTTGTGTAATGCAACACGACCGTGTTGCTTGCAAGTCAAAATGCATGTTCTCACCACCACGGGAAACACTTCTATAAACCATCACAGCTGTGGTGACCACTATGGATGTACTACTAGTACCCCACCATGGTCATCCAACCCTACAACAACTCTAGCTCTCCCATTTTTTCCTCCCATCCATTCCCATTTCATTCCATCTCCATTTCACCATTTCCACCACCAAAACCCTACTTTTCTAGTGTTTTGGTCACTTCCCACCATACATCCATGCCATCTCACCTTGGGATAAGGAGAATCTCGAGTTTCTAATGCTAGGAAGTGGAGAAGGATGAGTATCCATAGAGATACCATGGCTTTTCACTCCTCTACTTGTTATTCTTTCTCCATTTTTGCATTTTCTTGTTCTATGAGTAGCTAGGCCCCTTAGGTGGGTTATTTGGGGCTAAAAACATTACTTTGGCACCATGTTAGGGGAAATGATATATAAACATAGTGAAGTCGTTTTATAATGATTATGCTCTACTTATATCTCATTTCCCATAAAATTCTTTGTGATTTGTTCCAGAAATCACCTAGGATTCTATAAAAAATACTTATATGTGGCTCTTTTTGTGTATTGCTCCTAAATCTAATTAATGGAATCCTAGTTAGATATGCACCTTCCTACATGTTAATCAATTCTCTTACACCTAGGTGAGAGGTATAAGTAGGTAGTATAGGAGCATTTAGTGTAATTATCTTGGAGCCTTCTCAAGGTTAGAATGCAGGTGATGTGAGGCCCAAAACCTCACTCCCACCATACATTACTACCCTCAACCCCTAATTACCCTGAGAGTTCCTATTCTAAAAACCTAGGATTGACTAGACTCTAATTGAATTAAACCTAAACCCTAACCCAATTGAGCCTCGTAAGGGTTGGTAGGAGGTATTAGGAACTAGTTCCCCTATACACTCCCTATCCTATCCATGTCAAGTTAGTATTTTAGGAAAATTCATTAGCCTCTAGCTTGTTGTTTGGTTTTGTAATATAAATGGAAGAGTAATGTTTACATGTGATCACCCCAACCTAATTGACAAGTGCATTCGCCCAAACAGCCCAAACTTATCTTATTGCATTAAAACCCTAAGTGCCTTCTTGCTTAGTTAGTGTCTTCCTAATTAGCTCTTTACTTGCTTAGTTAGCATCTTGCCTTGCTCTTGTTCCATCTTGCTAGTTTAGGTCATTAATTTCTCTTTTTCTTAGTTTTCTAGCTTAGTGTAGTGTAGATATCTGCTTGCTTACTTTAGTGTAACTTGTCCCTTTCTTACTTAACTTGTCTTCTCTTGATCATTAGAACTAATTGTCTAGGGTAATTTAGGTTTTGATTCTTGTTTCTCTTTAATTGCTTGTTCACCATTAGTGTAATCAACAAACCAACCTCAAACCCTTCAACCATAGATTCCACGGTGGGAACCTATCCCAAAATTAACCTAGCTCTAGTGCCCCCTTTCTCTCTTAGGTTTGACCCCTAACTTGCCACCCTCCTATACTATAACACGACCCATGCACTTGCGGGTAAGTGTGTGAGTTCATGTGAACGCATCTAAATCTTAGGGCTTTATAAATTTGAAAGATACCTAGTGTGTCCTAGCCCTTGAGGTGTGCATATCTAGTCAAGATTCAATTGATTTAGGTGTGTATATGGATTGGGAGAAACACAACAATAGCCTAAATATTTATCCAAGTGTTTAGAAGGACCCAATTAAACTAAATAATTCAATTCCATAAGAGTTCATAATATTTCATAATCAATAAATATGGATGTTCAACTTTGGATTTCTAAGAAGTGACAGTAACCAAGTAAATGCTCACTATAGGAATTTAGTCCACAATCATGATAATGTCCAAAATAAAAAAGGGACCGCACATACCTTATGTTTACAACTAGTGGTTAACTATATTGGTATACTTTGGTCCACAATCAAAATTTCATCCTAGAAACATGTGTATTTTAGCCAAGTCAAAGTGAACAACTGTATGTTAGCTAAATTGGACATTATTATAATCCCTTTGTTTTGATGATGACAAACATTTCTTTCTTGTGGTTTTAACTTGCTATTTGAGTGTTTCAGGGACAATCATATAAGGCGGTGGATAGCAAAGACTTGGAAGATCAATTTGCTAAAATTGCTTTATTTTCATGATTGTAATCAAATGTAAAAAACTTGTACAAGTATATAATGTACAAGTATATAATGTACAAGTACTTAGATATCATATAAATCAAGCATTTAGATCTACCCTATCCACACACAACACTTAGATAGGTCATCTCCTAAGTTAGTGTCACAATTGCACATTGATATACACACTCAGTAAATGAATACATTGAATCAGGGATATTCTCGGTCGAAAAAAACTTCGACCGAGACACTCTCGGTCGACAAACTCCTCGACCGAGAATAGACCCTCCTAGCCATTAGACTGAGTTAGAAAAGTGGTTGGGAGTTGGAATCGAACGTTACAACATATTGACTCAGACTCCCACTCGGTCGACAAATACTTCGACCGAAAATGGTTATGTCTGCACTTTTCAGAATTAATTAACTAACTGTTACAAATGCAATTAATGGACACTTAACAGCTAGTTGAGCACTAAGAACACCCTAGAAGGTGTCTAGAACATCCCCAAGCATTAGCAAACCACTCCTATAAATAGGACAGCCATAGGATACCTCAAAGCATCACTTGCGTATACAATTCACTTGAGATCACATTGTATTAAGCCATTAGCAAAGCTTTCACTTGCAAAACATTTCCACAAGCTGTGAATTTGTGTCCTATAGGCTGATATCTCCTATCCACTATACATTCATGTCCATCCACTTTGGTTAGAAGATTAAACGCTTGATATAGGATTCAAGCCTTGTGCTACATTGGTAAAGTTGTACTTTCCTGCTTCTTTCTTATTCCTTCTTATTGCTTTGGTTATCCTTTGCTACTCCTAGGTTGGAGGTTGTGGAAAGGAGGTTTTTGGAGCTTATTCAGGTGGTGAAGGTAGGTCAGCGGACTTTGGACTACTTCTAGAAGGTCTCTGTGATGACCCTGATCTTAGGAGTGTGATATTCGATATAGTAATTGAAGAAGTACCTTGAGTAGTATGAAGTAGTGATGGAACTTGAGGTATCATGTGGCCAATTGATGAACTCTAAGGTGTGTTAGAACCATAAAAGATATTGTTGGACTTGTTTGATCAAGATTCAATTAATTTATAGACTTTGGTCAATGGTTACCGTTTATATGATCATGTTATAAAATTTTGGTCTCAAACATTACTAGATGAGAAATTATACCACAAAGGATCCATGTGTAAAATTTGTAATATTTTGAGGTCCCTGTTGGAGGTTATTAAGATATAATGATGTGAACTATTGATTTAAATAAGTTAGAAATAAGTACAATTTCCATTAATGTCGTGAAGCCATCCCAATCAATTAGAGGGGCGCGACTATGTTAGTCGTGACCTGGTTAGGTGGTGTGACACACTACTGGCCTTTAGATACATATGAAGACTTTAGGATTGTCACCTACCTCCGTTTTCAATGGAGCAAACTGATGTATTGGAGACCAGGTCATGAATAGGTTAGGAGTTTTAGATTGGTCTTCAAATCCACTGCACTTCCAGGAGCTACCCAACAACCTAACATTGTGGTGGGTGGTAGAATATCTCTCGTCCTTCTCCACCAGGTACACAACAACAACTTGAGTGACAACCCAAACAAATAGGTTTTGGTGAGGTTTTATACAAGATAGATAACCCAGAGAGGTGACCTGTCTTACTTTAACTATGTTTGATCCGGTGATGCCTTTGAGCAGCCTAACAAAATCACCTCTGGCACATATGAGTTCAGATGATGAGGAGCTTGTTTCCGATCCACACAACCTCCAGATGTCATATAAGGATGCAGATGTTTCCTACAGTCTCTGAGAGGTAAGGGATGTGTGGATAAAACCTTCATCTATGGAGTGGCAGTGACCCAAAACTTCCATTAAGGAGTCCTAACCTCTTCTCCTTTCATCTACAGAGTCCACCCTTACGGCGGCACTGTTGTATCATAGAGAAGAAAAGCCCCAATTTCACAAAGCTTTCTCCGCCACAAATCCTTAGCAGAGGTCTTGTGGGTCCATGATCTCTCTCCAGACGTCGAGGGTGCTCGCAGAGGTGTGCCAATACCTAGAAGGCATCGTAGGACCATCATTTGATGACGAGAACGCTGAGACGCAAAGGTATTGCTCGTCGGGAGTCTGTTCCACAGTGGTGCCCTATTCTACGATGACTAGGAAGGCTAGCGGGAGAGAAAGAGAGTGGGTCGAGAGATATGACAACCGAGGAGGAGTGATGACCATATCTGTGTAGAGGTATCTATTGATCGATCATCAACGCATCGACCCATCCTTCACGCTGGCGACACGCTCGCGAGAACTGGGTCTCGCATAGTAGGAGGCAGACGATGGAACCCAAGAGGAAGGAGATTTCTGAAGCATATCTTAGGTCCAAATCGGTGGGTGATGGCTCTAGACTCAAACCCGATCCTTGTTGCACCTACTGGAGCTGTGCGAGCAAAGTGTTGCCTTTGAAGATGAGGCATTGTCGGGTTCCTTCACATCATGTCGGAGCTTTGGAACTTCCAGTTGAGATGGGAAGAGGAACCATGGCACCCGCTACCTTCGTGGATGGTAAGTGAGGTCGTGCAAACTATCAGGCTCCAAGGTGGGTGTTGGCAGCTTGCAGGGTTCCCCATTGGGAACCAAGCCTCTACACGGCCGCAATCACACAGGATGTTTGGAGCGCAGGCAATGCTTCGTCAGCCTGATCGTGATGGGGAAAGAGAACTAGGGTGAAATCGGTTCAGGCAGACCATCCACTAAATCGGACGGCCTAATCAAACCAAGGATGTGAACCGCTCAAGGTAAATACTTATAATTTCCAAAAAATGTCACTTTCTTAGAAATTGCTTTATAAATAGACCCCTTAGCCAATAAATTCCCCAAAAATACTCCTAGACTCAGAAAAATGCCATGTACATTACTGGACCCTTAGATCGGACCTTTGATGAACTAATATTGATGATATTTAATTTAGATGAGAATGCTTCATTTAAATGGTATAATTAGAAAATGGTTGAGGTTAAATCTGAGAAAAATAAGTTTGAACCCTAATATCACCTGGAAATTAAATGTGGACTTTGATCTTAATATTATTGAGAAATTTTAGGTCTTTTCTCATTATTACCTAATTACATGTTTAATCCTCATATTAATTCTAGAAAATAGTTCAAGAATAAAAAAAAATATGCAATTTGGACCAGACCTCTAAAATGACCGCATGATTAGTAGAAAAATATCATATAACATCCTAAGATTAGATGGAACCTAGATTTGGCCAAACCCTAATTTAGACCTAAAATACCTAGAATATGATGCACATATATTAATGATGATTAATTTCTATTAATCAGGTGATGACCAGATTATCTAGATGATCATGGATGTGATAATAACCTCTAAACTCAGGTACGTGGATATAAGTATATGAATACTTTTTGCTGGATGATAATTATGAGTAATTGTTTGCATGTATTTGAATATCTTGTTGGATGTACATCTATATGTATTATCATTTCCGCCTTGAATAATAAGAACACTAAAGAGAGAAAATGGAATGTAGTTATTGATGGTTCATTAATCTCCCTATTAGAGAGGGAAAGTATTAATGTTGACTAGCACCTCCCTAATGGTACAAGGTATGTGGGGAGATCCCTAATGGTACAAGGTAGGCGGGGATAGGGCCCAATCATATATGTTTGTGCTAAGTCCACCATAGTAATACATGTCCATAAAAATATGATTAATAAATTGGGTTTACCTCATTTTCTGCCATTAAATAATGTTTCTTTCTCTCTTTCTTCTTTTTCAAGTATTTTCAATATGCCAGCATAGTATAGCTCTTTAATTCCACGTACCAACTTTTGTTGATGTTTTTGTTTCTCATATTTTCTAGGTCCAGAGCTAGAATGGGATAAAAGAATAGGATGTGAGCAAGTTGTATAGGTTGTACCTATTGTCTAAGATCCTGGTAGCATACATGTTCATAGACTTGTAAAATTCTCTTTCATTGTACAATTGTAATTCATGTTGTAATAATATACATGTTATTGTTGAGAAATGTTATGGTTGTACGTTCATGTATGTGTATTATGCTTCCGCATCGCGTTCTGATATGATTGGATGATGTTATCAGATTCTGACATCTCATTCCCAATAGGGTTTGGAGAAGCTAAAATTCGGGGACGTTACAGTTGGTATTAGAGCATGAACGATAGCTACACCCAACAATTGCTCACCATGAAACATAAAACTAAATTTCACCTTTTACTTTAACCCCTAGAAACTTAGTAAGTTGTCTATAGGGATAAGGTTCGACTTAGCCTCTAGGTTAGAACCTAGATGTTCGAGAACTAGGTTTGGACAAGTGTATGAAACCCTCTCCATATAGAGCTCATATGTATTGGGTAGCTACACTAGTCTACACCTTGTTCTCACCATTTCACTAGGTTACATGGCACTAGACTATCTACTATGTGTGGGACATTCGTTTTGCTGATTTGGTTTTGTTTTCCAATCGGCTCAAGCCTTGGTAGTTTTCTCTGACGTCTGCCTTCTCGGAGAAAAACTATATAATATTTTATTACCTATATGTAAATATGAAAATGTGTCCCTCACACTAGAGAGTAGTCAATGTTCATGTAACCTGAGTGAAAGGGAGTGACATCAGTCTAGAAGAGAGAGTAGATCTAGATTAGATGTCTAGAGCCTTATCAAGATATGTGATAAATAGAGTAGATGATAGAATGATAGTTAGGATAAGCATGGATGATCTTATCTAAGTTCTACTTCTAATGATATAAGTTTTTTTTTATGGATCTAAGTTGTATATGAGCTAGATCCAATTTTGAAGATTATAAGTTAAGTCTCGATGATGAAAATACAATCCATTTTCTTACTTAAGATGATCTAAGTTTAAGATAAAGTTGTATATGCATGAGCCTCAAGCTCTTTTACAAAGGAGGACTCCCAGTGTTAGGAAAAGATATGTGGTGAACTCCAGAGAGAGTGAGACCCACAAGGAGAGGGTCATAGGACCTACCCTACAATATATGAAAATTATGATATATATGTGAAATGATGTGTCCTAAGCTGGGTTACTCTCAAGTAAGTGAGTTGAGTCCTTTTGCAGGATTCAATCCTATATGTGAGAGTTGGGTAAAAATGATGGGTAGGTGATTCACGATGAGAAAACATTCCTTTTGATTGAGTTAGCTCCTAGCTTGAGTGACATATGTGTGTGAATCTCGTCATTAGCTACAAGTGAGGTAATATATGAACTCTGGTTCTAAGAGAAAAATGCATTGTGCATAAGATACTCATAAATGTTTCTCCTTCCACTTATCCTCCTTTATATATGATACTAGAGACCTCACTTGAGCTATATAGATGATTTATTTATATAAAGAGTCACTCATGTAAGCATGGCCTAATATTGTCTATATTTCCTCCCTATATCATACATGTGATATCCAAGTTTGAAAGCATGATAAAATTGGCTTAGTATATTCTCTTTCTCTCCATATCATGCATGACTGATATAAGTTTGAAATCATGAGCTAAAAAAAAAGATACCGTTCTCTCATAGATTAATAATCACAAAATATAGTGCCTAGGATCAATCCTTTAAAATCTAAGCTTCTTCTTGAGGATAACTTGCTGAATAGGGTGAAACCCTAATATTTAAGTATGATAAGCAAGCCTTTCTCTAATGATGAAATCATAGTATGATGTTGATCATAAACCACATTAATGATGTAAACATGATAATTCTAGTGACTGAAGATGTGATATCTTGACATCATCTTACATACGCAAGTATAATGAAAGATGAAAACTTTAGTAATACCTTTCCAACTCTATATAAGTAAATCCCTAATTATTTGGGTAATAAGTGATGTAAATAATTGAATAATAGAATGTCAAGTTATGACTAAGCCATTAAATGATGTGTCACTATATATAAGGTGGGGTCGCTACACCCAAGATGCTTTTATATCCTCAAATGACAACTTGGGGTAAATCCAAATCTACATAGCCATATCACCTAGAAATAGCGGCTTATATGAGGTTGAACTCCTTGATATCATGATTAACATGACATTGACTAAATTTCAAGGACAAAATTCTATATAAGATGGGGTAAATGTGATGACCCTGATCTTAGGAGTGTGATATTCGATATAGTAATTGAAGAAGTACCTTGAGTAATATGAAGTAGTGATGGAACTTGAGGTATCATGTGGCCAATTGATGAACTCTAAGGTGTGTTAGAACCATAAAAGATATTGTTGGACTTGTTTGATCAAGATTCAATTAATTTATAGACTTTGGTCAATGGTTACTATTTATATGATCATGTTATAAAATTTTGGTGTCAAACATTGCTAGATGAGAAATTATACCACAAAGGATCCATTTATAAAATTTGTAATATTTCGAGGTCCCTGTTGGAGGTTACTAAGATATAATGATGTGAACTATTGATTTAAATAAGTTAGAAATAAGTACAATTTCCATTAATGTCGTGAAGCCATCCCAATCAATTAGAGGGGTGCGACTATGTTAGCCGTGACCTGGCTAGGTGGTGTGACACACTACTGGCCTTTAGATACATCTGAAGACTTTAGGATTGTCACCTACCTCTGTTTTCAATGGAGCAAACTGATATACTGGAGACCAGGTCATGAATAGGTTAGGAGTTTTAGATTGGTCTTCAAATCCACCGCACTTCCAGGAGCTACCCAACAACCTGACATTGGGTGGTAGAATATTTGTCATCCTTCTCCACCAGGTACACAACAACAACTTGAGTGACAACCCAAACAAATAGGTTTTGGTGAGGTTCTATACAGGAGAGATAACCCAGAGAGGTGACCTGTCTTCCTTTAACTATGTTTGATCCGGTGATGCCTTTGAGCAGCCTAACAAAATCACCTCTGGCACATATGAGTTCAGATGACGGGGAGCTTGTTTCTGATCCACACAACTTGCAGATGCCACATAAGGATGCAGATGTTTCCTATGATCTCTGAGAGGCAAGGCATGTGTGGATAAAACCTTCATCTATGGAGTGGCAGTGACCCGAAACTTCCATTGAGGAGTCCTAACCTCTTCTCCTTTCATCTACAGAGTCCACCCTTGCGGCGGCGCTGCTGTGTCATAGAGAAGAAAAGCCCCAATTTCACAGAGCTTTCTCCACCACAGATCCTTAGCGGAGGTCTTGTGGGTCCATGATCCCTCTCCAGACGTCGAGGGTGCTCGCAGAGGTGCGCCAATACCTAGAAGGCATCGTAGGACCATCATCTGATGATGAGAACGCAGAGACGCAAAGGTGTTACTTGTCATGAGTCTGTTCCACAGCGGCGTCCTATTCTACGATGACTAGGAAGGCTAGCGGGAGAGAAAGAGAGCGGGTCGAAAGATATGACAACTGAGGAGGAGTGAGGACCATATCTGTGTAGAGGTATCTATTGATCGATCATCAGCGCATCGACCCATCCTTCATGTCGGTGACACACTCGTGAGAACTGGGTCTCGCACAGCAGGAGGTAGACGATGGAACCCGAGAGGAAGGAGATTGCTGAAGCATATCTCAGGTCCAAATCGGTGGGTGATGGCTCTAGACTCAAACCCTATCCTTGTTGCACCTACTAGAGCTCTGCGAGCAAAGTGCTGCCTTTGAAGATGAGGCATCACCGGGTTCCTTCACATCATGTCGAAGCTTTGGAACTTCCAGTTGAGATGGGAAGAGGAACCATGGCACCCGCTACCTTCGTGGATGGCAAGTGAGGTCGTGCTAACTATCAGGCTCCAAGGTGGGTGCTGGCAGCTTGCAGGGTTCCCCACTGGGAACCAAGCCTCTACGCGGCCGCAATCACACAGGATGTTTGGAGCGCAGGCAATGCTTCGTGAGCCTGATCATGATGGGGAAAGAGAACTAGGGTGAGATCGGTTCAGGCAGACCATCCACTAAACTGGCCAGCCTAATCAAACCAAGGATGTGAACCGCTCCAGGTAAATACTTATAGTTTCCAAAAAAAAATGTCACTTTCTTAGAAATTGCTTTATAAATAGACCCCTTAGCCAATAAATTCCCCAAAAATACTCCTAGACTCAGAAAAATGCCATGTACATTACTGGACCCTTAGATCGGACCTTTGATGAACTAATATTGATGATATTTAATTTAGATGAGAATGCTTCATTTAAATGGTATAATTAGAAAATGGTTGAGGTTAAATATGAGAAAAATAATTTTGAACCCTAATATCATCTGGAAATTAAATGTGGACTCTGATCTTAATATTATTGAGAAATTTTAGGTCTTTACTCATTATTACCTAATTACAAGTTTAATCCTCATATTAATTCTAGAAAATAGTTCAAGAATCAAAAAATATGCAATTTGGACCAGACCTCTAAAATGACTGCATGATTAGTAGAAAAATATCATATAACATCCTAAGATTAGATGGAACCTAGATTTGGCCAAAGCCTAATTTAGACCTAAAATACCTAGAATATGATGCACATATATTAATGATGATTAATTTCTATTAATCATGTGATGACCAGATTATCTAGATGATCATGGATGTGATAATAACCTCTAAACTCAGGTACGTGGATATAAGTGTATGAATAGTTTTTGCTGGATGATAATTATGAGTAATTGTTTGCATGTATTTGAATATCTTGTTGGATGTACATCTATATGTATTGTCATTTCCGCCTTGAATAATAAGAAAACTAAAGAGAGAAAATGGAATGTAGTTACTGATGGTTAATTAATCTCCCTATTAGAGAGGAAAAGTATTAATGTTGACTAGCACCTCCCTAATGGTACAAGGTACGCGGGGATAGGGCCCAATAATATATGTTTGTGCTAAGTCCACCATAGTAATACATGTCCATAAAAATATGATTAATAACTTGGGTTTACCTCATTTTCTGCCATTAAATAATGTTTCTTTCTCTCTTTCTTCTTTTTCAAGTATTTTCAATATGCCAGCATAGTATAGCTCTTTAATTCCACGTACCAACTTTTGTTGATGTTTTTGTTTCTCGTATTTTCTAGGTCCAGAGCTAGAATGGGATTAAAGAATAGGATGTGAGCAAGTTGTATAGGTTGTACCTGTTGTCTAAGATCCTGCTAGCATACATGTTCATAGACTTGTAAAATTCTCTTTCAATATACTGTTGTAATTCATGTTGTAATAATATACATGTTATTGTTGAGAAATGTTATGGTTGTACGTTCATGTATGCGTATTATGCTTCCGCATCGCGTTCTGATATGATTGGACGATGTTTTCGGATTCTGACATCTCATTCCCAATAGGGTTTGGAGAAGCTAAAATCTGGGGATGTTACAGTTGGTATCAGAGCATGAACGATAGCTACACCCAGCAATTGCTCACTATGAAACATAAAACTAAATTTCACCTTTTACTTTAACCCCTAGAAACGTAGTAAGTTGTCTATAGGGATAAGGTTTGACTTAGCCTCTAGGTTAGAACCTAGATGTTCGAGAACTAGGTTTGGACAAGTGTATGAAACCCTCTCCATATAGAGCTCATATGTATTGGGTAGCTACACTAGTCTACACCTTGTTCTCACCATTTCACTAGGTTACATGGCACTAGACTATCTACTATGTGTGGGACACTCGTTTTGCTGATTTGGTTTTGTTTTCCAATCGGCTCAAGCCTCGGTAGTTTTCTCTGACGTTTGCCTTCTCGGAGAAAAACTATATAATATTTTATTACCTATATGTAAATATGAAAATGTGTCCCTCACACTGGAGAGTAGTGAGTGTTCATGTAACCTGAGTGAAAGGGAGTGACATCAGTCTAGAAGAGAGAGTAGATCTAGATTAGATGTCTAGAGCCTTATCAAGATATGTGATAAATAGAGTAGATGATAGAATGATAGTTAGTATAAGCATGGATGATCTTATCTAAGTTCTACCTCTAATGATATAAGTTTTTTTTATGGATCTAAGTTGTATATGAGCTAAATCCAATTTTGAAGATTATAAGTTAAGTCTCGATGATGAAAATACAATCCATTTTCTTACTTAAGATGATCTAAGTTTAAGATAAAGTTGAATATGCATGAGCCTCAAGCTCTTTTACAAAGGAGGACTCCCAGTGTTAGGAAAAGATATGTGGTGAACTCCAGAGAGAGTGAGACCCACAAGGAGAGGGTCATAGGACCTACCCTACAATATATGAAAAATATGAGATATATGTGAAATGATGTGTCCTAAGCTGGGTTACTCACAAGTAAGTGAGTTGAGTCCTTTTGCATGATTCAATCCTATATGTGAGAGTTGGGTAAAAATGATGGGTAGGTGATTCACGATGAGAAATCATTCCTTTTGATTGAGTTAGCTCCTAGCTTGAGTGACATATGTGTGTGAATCTCATCATTAGCTACAAGTGAGGTAATATATGAACTCTGGTTCTAAGAGAAAAATGCATTGTGCATAAGATACTCATAAATGTTTCTCCTTCCACTTGTCCTCCTTTATATATGATACTAGAGACCTCACTTGAGCTATATAGATGATTTATTTATAAAGAGTCACTCATGTAAGCATGGCCTAATATTGTCTATATTTCCTCCCTATATCATACATGTGATATCCAAGTTTGAAAGCATGATAAAATTGGCTTAGTATATTCTCTTTCTCTCCATATCATGCATGACTGATATAAGTTTGAAATCATGAGCTAAAAAAAATATGTCATTGTCTCATAGATTAATAATCACAAAATATAGTGCCTAGGATCAATCCTTCAAAATCTAAGCTTCTTCTTGAGGATAACTTGTTGAATAGGGTGAAACCCTAATATTTAAGTATGATAAGCAAGCCTTTATCTAATGATGAAATCATAGTATGATGTTGATCATAAACCACATTAATGATGTAAACATGATAATTCTAGTGACTGAAGATGTGATATCTTGACATCATCTTACATACGCAAGTATAATGAAAGATGAAAACTTTAGTAATACCTTTCCAACTCTATATAAATCCCTAATTATTCGGGTAATAAGTGATGTAAATCCTTGAATAATAGAATGTCAAGTTATGACTAAGCCAATAAATGATGTGTCACTATATATAAGGTGGGGTGGCTACACCCAAGATGCTTTTATATCCTCAAATGACAACTTGGGGTATATCCAAATCTACATAGCCCTATCACCTAGAAATATCGGCTTATATGAGGTTGAACTCCTTGATATCATGATTAACATGACATTGACTAAATTTCGAGGACGAAATTCTATATAAGATGGGGTGAATGTGATGACCCTGATCTTAGGAGTGTGATATTCGATATAGTAATTGAAGAAGTACCTTGAGTAATATGAAGTAGTGATGGAACTTGAGGTATCATGTGGCCAATTGATGAACTCTAAGGTGTGTTAGAACCATAAAAGATATTGTTGGACTTGTTTGATCAAGATTCAATTAATTTATAGACTTTGGTCAATGGTTACTATTTATATGATCATGTTATAAAATTTTGGTCTCAAACATTTCTAGATGAGAAATTATACCACAGAGGATCCATGTGTAAAATTTGTAATATTTCAAGGTCCCTTTTGGAGGTTATTAAGATATAATGATGTGAACTATTGATTTAAATAAGTTAGAAATAAGTACAATTTCCATTAATGTCACGAAGCCATCCCAATCAATTAGAGGGGCGCGACTATGTTAGTCGTGACCTGGCTAGGTGGTGTGACACACTACTGGCCTTTAGATACATCTGAAGACTTTAGGATTGTCACCTACCTCCATTTTCAACAGAGCAAACTGATGTACTGGAGACCAGGTCATGACTTGGTTAGGAGTTTTAGATTGGTCTTCAAATCCACCACACTTACAGGAGCTACCCAACAACCTGACATTGTGGTGGGTGGTAGAATATCTCTCGTCCTTCTCCACCAGGTACACAACAACAACTTGAGTGACAACCCAAACAAATAGGTTTTGGTGAGGTTCTATACAGGAGAGATAACCCAGAAAGGTGACATGTCTTCCTTTAACTATGTTTGATCCGGTGATGCCTTTGAGTAGCCTAACAAAATCACCTCTGGCAAATATGAGTTCAGATGACGGGGAGCTTGTTTTTGATCCACACAACCTGTAGATGCCACAGAAGGATGAAGATGTTTCCTACAGTCTCTGAGAGGCAAGGCATGTGTGGAGAAAACCTTCATCTATGGAGTGGCAGTGACCCGAAACTTCCATTGAGGAGTCCTAACCTCTTCTCCTTTCATCTACGTAGTCCACCCTTGTGGCGGCGCTATTGTGTCATAGAGAAGAAAAGCCCCAATTTCACAGAGCTTTCTCCACCACAGATCCTTAGCAGAGGTCTTGTGGGTCCATGATCCCTCTCCAGACGTCGAGGGTGCTCGCAGAGGTGCGCCAATACCTAGAAGGGATCATAGGACCATCATCTGTTGACGAGAACGCTGAGACGCAAAGGTGTTGCTCATCAGGAGTCTGTTCCACAGTGGCACCCTGTTCTACGATGACTAGGAAGGCTAGTGGGAGAGAAAGAGAGCAGGTTGATAGAGATGACAACCGAGGAGGAGTGAGGACCATATCTGTGTAGAGGTATCTGTTGATCGATCATCAGCGCATCGACCCATCCTTCACGCCGGCGACACGCTCGCGATAACTCGGTCTCGCGCAGCAGGAGGCGGACGATGGAACCCAAGAGGAAGGAGATTGCCGAAGCATATCTCAGGCCCAAATTGGTGGGTGATGGCTCTAGACCAAACCCGATCCTTACTACACCTACTGGAGCTCTGCGAGCAAAGTGATGCCTTTGAAGATGAGGCATCACAGGGTTCCTTCACATCATGTCAGAGCTTTGGAACTTCTAGTTGAGATGGGAAGAGGAACCATGGCACCCGCTACCTTCGTGGATGGCAAGTGAGGTCGTGCTAACTATCAGGCTCCAAGGTGGGTGCTAGCAGCTTACAGGGTTCCCCACTGGGAACCAAGCCTCTACGCGGCCGCAATCACACAGGATGTTTGGAGCGTAGGCAATGCTTCGTGAGTCTGATCGTGATGGGAAAAGAGAACTAGGGTGAGATCGGTTCAGGCAGACCATCCACTAAACCAGCCGACCTAATCAAACCAAGGATGTGAACCGCTCAAGGTAAATACTTATAATTTAAAAAAAAATGTCACTTTCTTAGAAAATGCTTTATAAATAGACCCCTTAGCCAATAAATTCCCCACAAATACTCCTAGACTCAGAAAAATGCCATGTACATTACTGGACCCTTAGATCGGACCTTTGATGAACTAATATTGACGATATTTAATTTAGATGAGAATGTTTCATTTAAATGGTATAATTAGAAAATGGTTGAGGTGAAATCTGAGAAAAATAAGTTTGAACCCTAATATCATCTGGAAATTAAATGTGGACTCTGATCTTAATATTATTGAGAAATTTTAGGTCCTTTCTCATTATTACCTAATTACATGTTTAATCCTCATATTAATTCTAGAAAATAGTTCAAGAATAAAAAAAATATGCAATTTGGACCAGACCTCTAAAATGACCGCATGATTAGTAGAAAAATATCATATAACATCCTAAGATTAGATGGAACCTAGATTTTGCCAAACCCTAATTTAGACCTAAAATACCTAGAATATGATGCACATATATTAATGATGATTAATTTCTATTAATCAGGTGATGACCAAATTATCTAGATGATCATGGATGTGATAATAACCTCTAAACTCAGGTACGTGGATATAAGTATATGAATAGTTTTTGCTGGATGATAATTATGAGTAATTGTTTGCATGTATTTGAATATCTTGTTGGATGTACATCTATATGTATTGTCATTTCCGCCTTGAACAATAAGAACACTAAAGAGAGAAAATGGAATGTAGTTACTGATGGTTCATTAATCTCCCTATTAGAGAGGGAAAGTATTAATGTTGACTAGCACCTCCCTAATGGTACAAGGTACGTGGGGAGATCCCTAATGGTACAAGGTACGCGGGGATAGGGCCCAATAATATATGTTTGTGCTAAGTCCACCATAGTAATACATGTTCATAAAAATATGATTAATAACTTGGGTTTACCTGATTTTTTGCCATTAAATAATGTTTCTTTCTCTCTTTCTTATTTTTCAAGTATTTTCAATATGCCAGCATAGTATAGCTCTTTAATTCCACGTACCAACTTTTGTTGATGTTTTTGTTTCTCATATTTTCTAGGTCCAGAGCTAGAATGGGATAAAAGAATAGGATGTGAGCAAGTTATATAGGTTGTACCTATTGTCTAAGATCCTGCTAGCATACATGTTCATAGACTTGTAAAATTCTCTTTCAATATACAATTGTAATTCATGTTGTAATAATATACATGTTATTGTTGAGAAATGTTATGGTTGTACATTCATGTATGTGTATTATGCTTCCGCATTGCGTTCTGATATGATTGGATGATGTTTTCGGATTCTGACATCTCATTCCCAATAGGGTTTGGAGAAGCTAAAATCTAGGGACGTTATAGTCTCAACGGGAAGCTACTTCAAGGAGGAAGGCTACTTCAAGGGGGGGGCTTGAAGTTACTTCAAGTGAAGGCTGCTTCAAGGTTGGTGAGATGACTTTAGGGTGAAGGTTGTCCAAAGAGTGGTGAAGGTGTTTGTAATTTTATGTAACATCCTTGCAAGGTAATAAAATCCAAATACTTTCAAAATCCTACTTGGGAACAACCGGGTAGTGGACTGACTCCCTTAGTTTTTGCTAAGGGTGGAACCACTCTAAATGTCGTGTCTCCTCCAAATTTCAATTGTGGTTGCTTGGTTGAATTAATTTTAAAATAATTATAAAACCATATTCACCCCCCTTTAGTGTTTTTCAATTGGTATTAGAGCAGACTTCAAGGATCTCTAATCGAGTCTTGAATAAAATGGGTGATGGGGTACTAAAAAACCTCAACTTGGAAGGAACACTTGTGGCTCGGCCTCCACCATTTGATGGCACCAACTACACCTATTGGAAGAGGAGGATGCAATTCTATTTCCAAGGAATCAGCTAGGATCTTTAGAGAATGGTTTCAAATGCCTATGATCTTCCTCAAATCGAATATGCTACATGGGATGCAAACACGGTGAGATTATCCCAATTGAATGCAAAAGTTGTAAGTATCCTTTATTGTTCAATTTCCATAGGTGAGTTCAATAGAATCTCAAATTGTGAAACTTCATATGAAATATGGCATAGACTCTATATTACTTATGAAGGAACTGTTCAAGTAAAAAATTCTAAAATTGACATGCTTAAACAAAAGTTTGAACAGTTTCGTATGGAACTATATGAGTCTATTAGTGAAATGTATGCAAAGTTTTCTTCTATTGTTAATGGGTTGAATGCATTAGGTAAAGCCATTAGTGAAGAGGATCAAGTATCAAAGATTCTTAGGTGCATGCCTCCAAAGTACAAACCAAAGGTGACGGCCATTGAAGAAGCCAATGATCTCACTGCATTAAGGATGGAACAACTCATTGGCAACTTGGAGGCTCATGAAACTACCCTTGAAGAAGAAGAAAGATTGGCAGAATAGTCGTGACACAAGTGACGAAGATAGTGAAGAAGAAACACTCATTGTAAATGGTAACAAATATAGAAGTTTTAAAACTAACAAAATTCCTAGTGTTTCTTCCTCCATGTGCTTTGAATGTGGCAAAAAGGGACACTTAAAAGGAGATTGTCCCAAACTTAAGAAGGGAAAGAAATCATCTCACAAGAAGAAAGAGAAATCCTGCAAAGTTGCATGGGATGATTCAAGTGATGATAGTGAAGATGGAGAAAAAGAAGTAGAGTGCCTTATTGCTACAACAAATGAAGAAGAAGAAGAAGAAGAGGTAAGCCTTTTTTATTTATCTAAAGAAGATTTATTTGCAAGCATTGAGAAATTACATGATAAATATATTGATTGTAAAAAGGAACTAAAAAGAGTTACTAAAACTAATGAGGATTTGTATGCACAATTAGATGATCTTGCTTCTGAAAAGGAAAGTATTATTTCTGAAAGTTCTTCCTTGAAATCATCTTTTAATTATTGCAATACAAAATTGCTTACTCTTGAGACAAATCATAATCTGCATTGTCAAGAAAAGGTTAAATTGCTTGAAAAATTGAATGATCTTCAATCACAACCTATATTGTGTACTCATCTAGATTATGATGCTATTGTTAAAGAAAGAGATACTTTATCATCTGATCTAGATCAAGCAAAGTTAGATATCAAAAATAAAATGGATGAGATTGCCAAGTTACAAAGAGAAATTAGTAGCTTGAGAAACAATGATGTTCTTGATAAGATTCTAAAAAATTCTTCTAGTTATAATGGAAGGAGAGGTTTAGGATATGTTCTAAAAGAGAAATCATATCCACCTAAACCTAGAAGAACACAAGCACCCAAGACCAAGATCATGTATGTACCCAAGAACAACTCAAAGAGAAATGAAATTGATTTTATTTGTTGTCATTACAGTTTACGTCTTGGACATTATTTGTTTTCTTGCCCATATAGGAAAAAGGATGTTGATCTAGTTTGGGTTCCCAAAACCTAGAGATTTGAATATGATTAGTTGAGATTTGACCTAAAATGTTACTTTGATATTCAAATGTCTTATCTCAACTAAACTGAGGATTAACTTGCATAATTCTATAAAGCTAATCTATGTTTTTACTTGAAAACAACTACTAAAAATAGTACAGAAACAATCTCGGTCGAGAAAGTTGTCGACCGAGACAATGTCGGTCGAGAAATTAGTCGACCGATAGGGTTACTGTGTTAAGCCTACAAAAACCTGATAAATGGCTGGTTGACAAATATTTTGACCGAACCTCACTCGGTCGAGAAATTTGTCGACTAAGGGAAACTCTAATAGAATTGTTCAATAAAAACATAGATGCTTCAATTGCAATTAACTTAAGTATGTAATGAACTTTATATACTACATTGTTTTAAATAATTGAATGATCCTAATTAAAAGGAAGAATATATGAGCATCGAAACTTTATACTTTTCATGATTAAATTGTATCTATCAAGTATACAAGAGGAAAATATTGATTTTACTCAAGAAAAATATTAATGGCAAATCCATTGGCATAAGAGAATTTGCTCAACATTGAAAGTGAAAAGTAAAATCATACAAGAAACTTGGCTAAAATATAATCGTCGTCATATTATGAGAAAATTAAAGGTTAGAACATACTAAGAAATTATGACAAGATAATCTTGCTCACATAAATTAAAGTATTATCTTAGATCATTCAACACTCATAAGTTCTTATATGAGCAAAATAAAGAACTAATAATAATCATACATAACAAGATCTAGTCATATTCTAGAAGTGGTTCATTAGATAACTCATGAAAATGCATGAACTGGATATCTCCATAACTGCCTCTCTATCAAAAAAGAGTTCGACCGAGGGGCGCCCAGGTCGAAGTCAAGGTCGACCTAAAATAAGCTTGACAAAATGCTTAATTGTAAATCATTTCCTTGCACTCAATCTTAGTATATTGAAAACAAGATTTTAGTGCATAACTCTCATGAAAGGTTAACTTATTATGATCTAATGCTTATTATGACCTTAGAATCCTTAAATTATCTTGATTATAAGATTAAGGGGGAGCTCACAAAAACTATCTTGACTATAACATTAAGAAGGAGTTCACAAAATTTTGTAAACATCATAAAGAAAACTTGAAACTAGTTATGACCTTAGTATCTTTAAAGTAATCTTGGTTATGAAAATAAAGGAGCCTACAATATTTATGAATATAATGTATATCTTGTCCTTAATGGAATTCTCTAAACAAATTAGGGCTTAACATCCCATGTATTTGGTTAGAGATATATTCATTGATTCTACTATAACCTTAAAAGAATCTCATATCATTTCAGGGCTTAACATCTCTTGTAAATGGTTGAGAAACTATTAAATATGTTCATGAGCTTAAAGGATTCTCATGTCATTTTCAGGGCTTAACATCCCTTGTAAAATGGATGAGAAATCAAAACACATATGCCATGAATCTAAAAGGATCTCGTATCATTTCAAGGCTTAACATCCTTTGAAAATGATTGAGAAATAAATTGTGGCTAAATTTGACATAAAAATAAGTGGTTTGCATTGAGTATCAAATTATCAAATTAAGGGGGAGAAATAAAAGTCATAATTAATGTTTAGATTGGTTATCTTTTTGAAATGACAAAGTCATAACCAATGCATATGTTATGTACCGAAGAGTTGAAATAATTATTAATATCGATGTGCATATGTATACACCAAGGTAACATCCATAGCATACATGAGTTTACCGGTAGGCAGTTCAACCATGTTTTAAGTTTTTAGCTTATCTTCATACATCATTTAGTTATCTTACTAATCCATTTAGCTGGATTAGAAAATCTAGAACATATACTTCTTAGAGATCAAGTGCTTAATTTGATATCCAATGATCAACCTTGGTTCGAGATTGGATTCTTTCTTCTTGGCTCCTTGAGGCCTCACCAGTAGTGGAACATGAGGTACTAGGGTGTTAAAACTCACAGTCAAAATGCACTCAACTAGAAAAAGTATAAATCTTGATGGTATATGGTAGCTTCAAATACATCACAATGACAGAAAAAGAAGAAGGGGTATCAAGGAATGAACGTTGAGTGGGATGGAAGTGAACATATGGTCGTCTTACATTACCATAGGTTTAGATTAGTGTGTGGCTTCTTCTATTATTACTCCAGCAAGTACCTGATGAGTATATGGATAATGAATAGTTGTAGATAAGGCTCCTTTCCGTGCATGGAGAGAAGAGGGCAGGAAATGAAAGGTGGGTGCGCTGGCATAGTGGAGAGGAGCATGGGAAGGAACACAGTATGGTGATTAAGTCCCACAAATCATAATTTGCTCATGCAATGGTGGAGAAGTCATGCAACCATCAGTCACAACGCAATGTGGGAGAAGGAGGTAGGGCAAAGAATGCAGAGACAATGATAGATTAAGGAGTGAATTTTACCAGAGATTTCATGGCTCTTCGTGGTGAGTGGTATCGCCCATGGCCACCAGGAGGCAATTTCCTCTTACATGTTTGTTATCATAGAGGAGGGGAAGGGAGGTATTGCTAGGGTTAGGGAGAAAACCAAGGAAGATCAAGGAAGGATGGAGGATAGAAAATAGGACAGGCAGGTAGTGAGGAAGAGGGAAAAAAGAGGAGAAAAGAGAGGAAGGAACAATCTTCAGGTACATGAATGATCAAGAATTCACATCTATGGTCCTAGCACAAGACGTGCGATTAGGAATGAGTAGTAACACAAGCATTAAATGTACATAGGAATGAAGGGTTAATGGCACTTAAATGCAATTATAGAGTGAAATAATGTTAAAGATAGAAATTCCACCAATTAAACGGATGGAAAAATGAAGTCTGAATGGCATGAAAATTAATAGATAGACTAATTAAAATGTGAGTATTTTGATACAAAAAGTAAATTCTCACATTGAAATATTTTTTTATTTTATTTCTCCATGAGGGTTCTGAGTGTGAATTCAACGTATTAATTTTCTTTTTTAATTTATTTTGATATAATTATATTTATTGAGGATATTGTATATGCAGGGGTCCTTTCTTTGGGGACCTTCAATAGAGAGTGACTTCATTACCCATTAGTGTGAGAACCCATTACACTAAATGAGATTACTTAAAACATAAAACACAATCAATCATTAATTAATCACATGCCCAAAAATATGGGTAAATTAAAACCATTTTCTACATCAACACCTGCTCAAAAACATTTGCATAAGAGCCCAACATATTTCTTATATCCATACTATGCCAAGAATTTGATACAAATTGTTCTATCACCTTAGATACAACATATATACATAGGAGAACAATATTTGTATATGCCACACAACAAACATTAACATGCTAATAAAATTTCAATTTGTTTGAAACACCATATACAAAATTTTTCTGCCCGGACCTGTGAGTATAGGGATGACTTTAGGACACACTACACATCTAATCAACTTTCTCAAAGATTCATTACTATAATTCCTCTTTACTTCCACAGTTATGTTGTCATCGCTACTGATTACCTAAAAAGATGTGGCGAACCAAAAGGGTGAGACCCATGTCCCAACAAGAGATATAACATCCAACAACTTTTATTGATTCCAATATTTTTAGGTAATGAGATAGTTTAAGTAGTTTAATCATATATAATAAATAATCTCAACAACATTGATGATTAACAAAATACATAAAGGAGTAGATAATAACTATCTTCATTAGCCAGACTATTCTCATTTCCCTATTAACAGTATAAGGAGTCTAGCAGCATGAGCATTTCTAACATCATGAATAAGTCTAGTATCATATGCATAGCTAACAACATCAGCATATCTAACAGGTTGAACATATCAACATCATAAGAAGAGCTACAACATAAGCACAACTATCTGGTTAAGCATGATTAGCAATATATGCATCTCTAGTTACAAAGGCATGGCAAGCATGCTAAATATAACTAACAACATGAGATAGCTAGCATCATGATTATAATCAGTAGTAGCAGTATAGTTATCAACATAAGCATAGCTACTGTATGTACGCATCTACAATCTTAAGCATATCCACAACCTAAGTATATCTACTATCTCTTAATTACACTAAGCATCATCTTTATGTAAATATAACAAGCAATGGTTATCAACCAATGTGAAATGCTGTGTATAACCCTAAACAAATATGCTACATGGTTGTATTATATCTTTTATTTTGCCCTAGGGAGTTTGATTCATACCACACAAAGTCAAACTGACCACCGCTTGGTCACAATCAGTTCCATATAGGATCTAGGAAGAGCCAGACTCCAAGATCTTCTCCATATTCGATCAGTAGGAGTCTGCACTACAGTGACATATAGTCAAATTGCAAAACAACGACATATAGTCCTATAACTATCCCACCTTGGTATAGTTCAGGGCACTAGAATATAGGGTATTCAAACCCAATCACTAAGGTACAACCACAGATGTCCTCTAACCACATCATGTTATAATCAATGAGACCTGACCAAAGTCGTTCTCAAAAAGCGGGCTAGGTATGACCACATCCATCCTCCTGAAACATTTGGTGTCAGGATGACAAGCACCATGCATACTCAATAGTATGTGCTCTGAGTTTCTCTTAGGAATACTCACTTCACCATCCAACAAGTTCTGACACTAAAGATGGTTCTATGGCACATGGCACTACATGATTAGAGTTTCACTTGATTAGTTATCTCCAATTGGGTGAATTAAGGCTGCATCAAACAAATGGACATACAAAACCTAATTCAAATCTAGCAAGCATATAAGTATCATAACTTCAAAAGTTATAAAATGTGTAAAACACAATTTCTCATCTCATAATCACATGGTACTATTCACTTGTCATTCATGAGACTACACTAGTCATCATACTATCACAAGATATAAATCCTTTTTCACAATACCACAAGGTATCAACCCTTATCAACATAAGAGGATTACACCTCATTCAGGGCTCAACCATGCCCAAAGGTCATTAAGACCATCATACTATTCCCTGTAAGATCATCATTATCATTCCATGCCTTATAGCAAGGCTCAACAACATCACTTACATATAATACACCAGATCAACACAATATTGCATTAATGAGCTAGGAGATATTCATAAACAATCATAGAAGGGTTCATTAAGAATATTCCTTTATTACATCAACATGCAAGGAATCTAGATATGATTAACCTCCATCATATTCATAATGCACATGTTTAGCATAAGAAAGTATCAACCATGTGGCTATGATAACCACCAATTAACACATTAAGGTTATGATCATATTAAGGAGATTATTTGACCATCATGCCATCATATAAGAAGGTTAAATATGAATACTCATCTTTATCTATTTGTATTAGAGTTAGGTTCAACAAGATAAATTAAATTAATGTTACTAATCAACACTCATACCCAAACCCTAACTCACGGCATCCCCATTGGATCATGGATGCATAAGGTGGAGCATCACCATCACATTCCATACTATTCACAAGTATGAACCCACACATAAATCAAGGTGTAACCATCGGGTTATAGCATACTAGGGTTTCAACAACAATAAGAGAGTACTCCATGATTGTACTAGTCATTCAAGGACTATTCATACCTAATTACCATCATTTAGTTATATTAAAGCTAGGTATAACAAGCTACACCTCATTAGGGTTACCCATTAATTCATTATGGCAATTATAAATCATAATTATACGAGGGCAAGGTGTAAGACTACAGTTTTAAGGCATTCAACCATCAAATTCTCATCATTAGAATCATAACATTACACTACACGCTTCACCCAAAACAATGGGAATATTGAGGCATCAACTTCTAATCATTAAATGTTGAAAAGGTAAAGCCATTGGTCGTTTACATAAGTAAACATCTTGAGCAAACCACCTATGAAGTCATTGAGTTTTGCTCTAGAAAGAGTCACCATCTAACCCTAGACATCCCTTGATTAACAACACAAAAAGTTCCATTGAGAGTAGGGTCAAACCCATAAGCGATTGTTTATTTAAAACAAGCCATCAGTAAATGAGCTTTTAAGTTGATCTCATAAAGGAAACCATTTAAATCACTTTATTAGGACCAACATATTACATTTATGCATCATTCCAATTTATTGGATGAATAAACATTAGATCTTAACCATTAGGTCAAGTTCATATATTAAAACTATCAATTGGAGTATAGGTCTGACCATTGCATCAAATGACCCAAGAAACCATTGGTTTAAGGCTTAATTGATGCTACAACTACATGTTTAACTCACCATATGTTTTGGAGACCTGATACACCATTACTAGTGACCATTAAGTCACCATAGGTTGTTAGATCAGCATTATATTTATTAATCACCATCGAATATCAAGCTAATATCACCATTACTTTATAGCATCATTAGGGTACTTAGTTGTTGATCATTAAGCTTATAATTAGGCCAAAACATGACCTAAGGGGTGAATGTCAGTTGACACCCTTGGTCACCACCATCAATTGTCATGAAGACAACACCATAGGGTTGTTGCAATGGTACCATCACGGGTCATGGGTTTATAGAAGAAATCAGCTTAAAACCCTAAAATTGACCATTGGTTGATAGGTGCTTAGCACCATAGATTGTCAAACCAACCTGATCCAAGTCATATTATACCTTAGGAATAACATACACATGATCACATGTTCATCTAGAACTGAAATCAGAATAGGGAATAATATAAAAATCGAAATCCAAGTCAAGCATAGCTTTTTAGTGAATGGATCATCATTTAAAAGCAAGAACATGAGCTAACAAGATTATGGTAAGTGATAAACGTGGAGAAAGTTATAAAACTTGCCTATAATTAGAAGATAAAATCCCAAATAGAAGAAAACACGAGCAGGTGGGGTAGAAAATCCAATCATAAGTTGTGAACTTGTCCATCTAGCACCTTTCTTCATCAAATGAGAAAACCCTAAGCATAAGGAGCAAGAAAGGTAGGGTTATGCTTTAGAGAAATTTCTACCATGGAACATAAAGGTCACAGTCTGGAGAAAGGTATAAGGAAGGAGAAGAGAAAGAGAAATTAAATATTTTCAACATCACTTGTTGCCATTTTAAACTCATCTTAAATGTAACAAGTCCTAAACATATGTAGAATGTTGTAGTATACATAATCATATGCAATAATATATATACATAGAAGATTATTTTATCACATCTAAAATTAAGTACTCCACAACATGGTGAGTTGTGTCTTTAACCTTTTCTTATTTATCTAAGGTCCATCTATTCTCCTCTCTGGATCCAAGTAAATAGGTAAATAACATGTTGACACTCCATTTTTCTCATGGTGATAATTAAAGTTTTATTTACTTTTTATATAAAGTAAAAATAATATCTATGTCACATAAACACTTAACACTATTTTTAAATGTAACCCCCCCTTCATCAAGGGCTGGCTCCGCCAGAACTGCCACTGCCCCTATGTAATATCATAGTAGAGTAATTAATTAGCAATCACGTTCAAGACCTCTTTAGTCCCCCTTCCCTTCTTTTCCTCTTCTCCCCTCTAACCGTAACTACATACTGCAAATGTCTCTCCTATTTTAGTTTATTCCTCTTTTCATAATAAATCATGTTATCAATGAACTAGAAATCTACATTTATCATCTTAATAATTCTTGATGAATATGTTTAAAATGTCATCAGTTACATCCCCACTTTATTCTTTGTTTTGTCTATTATTTGATGGTTTTCAAAACGTGTCATTGTCTTTTACTTTTCAATATTTTTTTTAGTAAACAACATAAATTTATATAATTTTTTTAAACTTCATAGAATGTAATAAATAGTTTACCATTTTTTACCATATATGCACATTCCACAAATTAATACAATACACATTTCAAATGTCACTAATGCATAAATAGCTTACAACGTCACATTTATAGGCGTCAGTTGTATCCAAGAAACCGACGCCTAAATCCTATAACGTCGGCTGAATACACAAACTGACATCTATATGTGAGGACCGGCCAGACATGGGTATCCGTTTTTATTTAGCGTTGATTGCGCAATAAGAAACTGACGCCTAAAATCACCCGCCAAATCTAATTTTTCCAGTGCAAAAAAATACCTCCAAAATTTCACATACAGCGTCGGTTGTTGACCAAGAAACTGACGACTAAAGGTTTTTCACAAACAAAATCAGGTCCATTTTTGTCGTCGGTTTTCATTCAATAATTGACGTCAATGTGAGTTTACGCGTTGTCCTCACATAATTTTTTACCCCCAAAATTGACCAATTGGCGTCGATGTTCGATGGCAATCGATGACTATGGTCGTAATTTGAGAACATTTTTTTGTCAGTATATGTAGATAGGTGTCGGTTTTTCTTAGAAACTGACGACTATGATTTAACATAGGTGTCAGTTTTATTGTGGTGACCGACGCCTAATGATGTTAAACATCGGATTTTTATAATAAGCGACGTCTATAGTTAACTTAATAGCACCCACGCGAACTAGACTCTTCCCCTTTCACTGTTTTATTCCCTATTTCACTAGGTCTGGTGATTCCTCTCCGCCACTGCTCTTCTCCGCCGCCGCTACTCTTCTCCGTTGCTGCTCTTCTCCGCTGTTGGTCTTCTCCGCCGTCAGTCCTCCTCTCTACCGTTGCTGCTCTTCTCCACCGTTGCTGCTCTTCTCCGCTCTGCGGGTCCTGTTCTCCTCCAGCCAGAGCGTCGCCATGGTTCCTCTTCTCCTCCAGCCCGAGTGCTTCCACGAGTCCTCTTCTCCGCCGCGGGTCCTCTTCTCTGCCACCGCGGTTCCTCTCCTCCAGCCGGTCCTCCTCTCACCGGTCCTCTCCTCCAGCCACAAGCCAACGCCAGTAGCCAACACCTGTAGTAGCAGCCAGGAACCGGAGATCACCACTATCGTCGCCTACAACTGCCTGTGCTCTCCTACTACTGCTCACCACTATTGTTGTCATTACCACTGCTAGAGGTAAAGCCTCCAACAGAAATGTTTATTTAATAGAATTGATGATTGGCTTGGTTATTAATAATGTGTCTGTTTAATTTTAACATATATCATACTACATATTAACTTAATTATGTACACAACTTAGCTATGGTTATGCAATAATGTACAAGTGGGCTAAATATCAATTTACTCCATATGTCTTCATCTATTCTCCATTACTTGGTATATGAATATGTAGTGATATATTATAGCCTCCTATACAATTTGGTAATCTAACTCCTCTCAAATAATTATTAATTCATTAATCACCCTAGGTATCTAATATTATGAATCACATAATCCCCTAGCTCAAACATAATTATAATTTTGGGTTCTTCATAGTTCAATTAGCAAATCTACCAAATTTGAAGTAAATCGGGTAATTAACCCTAGCTATATGTAATAATATCAGGGAAAAGAGTAAATAAGCATAGACAAATAAACCTAATCAGATGATGATGTAGTAGATCTAAATCATATTGGACTAAGTTCCATCCTTAGGTAGTGTGTAAAGCTCAATATTTTATCACAGGCTCATTATGAACCATTAGATCTAGATCTTAGGGTATCTCTACCCTCCTAACTATGAAATTGGTAACTTGTTTCGTTGTTGAGTATATTGACAATCCTAATCACCCTTCTTGCTTAATGATGAACTCTAATGCACTCATGTGATATGCTTAGAATGTAAACGATGAACTTTGTCGTAGATTGCCAATCATGATTCTAAAGACATCAATAATCACCCTAACTTGAAGAACTAGGATATGAATGATGAAACTAGGATTGTAGGTATAAGAATGACAACATACATGTATTTGTTGGCCTAGAAACCCGTCTAAGATTTACTCACTAGGAGCAAATCTTGGATAGTCCCCAATTTGGAACTGTTTTTTAATACTTAATCTCACTTAGGATGTAAGTGTATAATGTGTATTGGGTTTTCAAGAAAATTTCGACAGCATTTCCCTATTTTTTCTCTAAGTACATATGTACTTGGAGAACAGTGGGGAAATGCTGCCGAAATTTTCTTGAAAACTCAATACACATTATACACTTACTAGTGAGATTAGGTGTTCAAGAATGGGATAGGTGGTACACATTTATTATATATAAGATATTAAACCCTAAACCCTAATATATACTTGTTTTCTCTTTGATCATAGAATGGATAGATCATGGATGTCCATTCCAAATCACTGCACCCCAGAGTTTATTTCTAGTCTTGATTAGTTTATTAGATTTACCGAGGAACATAGGAAACAACCTGGAGATAGGTTCTGTTGTCCATGTAGGCATTGTGGTAACAACTTGAAAGTCAGCACTAGTGGCAAAATCAAAAGTCATGTCATGTACAACGGGATTGTACAAGGCTATACAGAGTGGCACTGGCATGGAGAGATTTCAAACCTAAAATCAGTAGATGTCGATAGCAGTGCTTGTGTGGAAGAAGAAATTGCCTCCGATGACGTAGATGTGAACGAACCAGTTCCAGTAGACATCGTTGATGTGATGCTAGATAGTTGTGGGGTAGAGCACACCGATCCACCTCCCATGTTTAGAAACATTGTGCATGATGTTGAGATACTGTTATACACATGTTGTACTAAGTTTATGAAGCTTAGCGCTGTGTTGAGATTGTATAAGCTAAAAGTTAACAATAGATGGAGCGACAAAAGCTTCACATCATTGTTGTCTTTGTTGAAAGAAATTATTCCTGAAGGAAATGAGCTGCCAATCTCAACATACCAGTTAAATAAATTGTTGTGCCCAATGGGAATGGAGGCCAAGAAGATACACACATGCCTGAATGATTGTATATTATTTCAAAAGGACTATGTGGATTTGAAAGATTGTCCAAAATGTGGTGCGTCAAGGTATAAATTGACGACTTTGGGGGAGTCCAAAACTGGTTCTCCTGCCAAGGTGATGTGGTATCTACCTATAATATCATGATTTCAACGCTTGTTTTCCAATCTGATAGATGCGAAGAATTTGAGGTGGCATGAATGTTGGATAAATTGGATATTATGATAAATCCCTTTGTTTCGATGACGACAAACATTTCATTCTTATTAATCTAACAAGCTACTTGAGTGTGCAGGACTAAGCAGGATGACAAAGTAGCAAGGGAAAATCCAAGAGCTTACTTAGTTATATTTTCATGCAATGTAATCAATGTTGTAAAACTTGTACAAATATATAATGTACAAGTACTTAGAATTGCATGTAAATCAAGCGTTAGATTTTCCCTAGCCAAACACCATAGTTAGACATGTCATCCCATTTAATTAGGATCACCTTTGCACACTCACACATATAATTAATGCTTAAATTGAAACCTTGAAACAGGATCATTCTCGGCCGACAAACTCCTCGACCGAGACACTCTCGGTCGACAAACTCCTCGACCGAGAAAGATCCAAAGTAGCTGTTAGACACAACAGACAAAGTAGTTGGCAGTTGCAAAAGAACGTTAATCCAGAGAGCCTGTCGGTCGACAAAACTTCGACCGAGTAGGTGTCTCGGTCGACCATTCCTCGACCGAGATGGTCTCTGACAGCAACTGCAGAATAAATTAATTAGCCGTTGTTAAAGCAACAACTGTGTACCTAACGGCTAGTTAAGCACTTAGAAACCCCTAGAAGTTATCTAGAACGTCCTTAAGCATACTTAGGCCATTCCTATAAATAGGACAAGCCATAGGACACTAGAATTCACTTGTTACACTTGAGAATACACTTGAGCATACTTGAACAATCTATTGTAAGCAATTTGAGCATTGTGATCATTGGCCTACATTCTCCTTAGCTCAATCTCGTGTCCTATAGGCTAGATTCTCCTATCCACAGCAATTACAAGTTCACATTCTTGGCTAGGAGATCTTACGCTTGATCTAGGCATATCAAGCCTCGGGCTTAAAGGATAAAGTTGTAATTTCCGTTTCCTTTCTTGTTCCTGTTTATCTTTTGTACTCTCCTTGCTACTCCTAGGGTTGGAGGCTGCGGATTGGAGAGGGTTGACTTCTCAGGTGGATAAGGGGACTTCAAGCTACTTCAAGAAGGCTATCGCAAGGGAAGCTACTTCAGAAGGCTGGTGCAACGGGAGTTGGTGCATCTACTTCAAGGGAAGGCTGCTTCAAGGTTGGCGATTACTTCTAGGTGAAGGCTGCTTGAAGGGTTTAGGAAAAGAGATTGTATTTTATGTAAATTCCTTGAAGAGGTAATAAAATAAATTTCTTTTCAAATCCCGGTTGGGTAAGCAACCGGGTAGTGGATTGACGGCTATAGTATTTGCTATAGTTGGAACCACTCTAAACCTTGCGTCTCCTTGTCCAATATTTACATTGTGGTTGCTTGAGTTCAAATAATTGTTAAATTATCTATAAAACTCTATTCACCCCCCCCTCTAGTAGTTTTCAATTGGTATCAGAGCAGGCTTCAAGGAACCCTAACCAGGTCTTGAAGAATGAAGGGTGGAGGTGACTACAACCACAGACAAAGGAGCAACTTGGACCAACTTTCAACAAGCTGCAATTGGTGTTTAGGAACAAACCATACAACGATCGGCTGTCCATGGAAAGAAAAGAAGAAAGAGGTCCATAAGAATTGTTTCATTGCTACAACCAATGAGGAAGAAGAAGAAGAGGTAAGCCTTCTTGATTTATCAAAAGAAGAGCTAATTTCTAGTCTTAAAGAAACTCACAATAAGTATATTGAGTGCAAGAAGAAATTAAAGAAATCTAGTAAAACAAACGATGAGTTAAATGCTAGACTTCTTGCTCTTACATCTGAAAATGACGATTTATATGCTAAATTGAATACTCTTGTTTTCGAAAAAGATGACATTGCTTCTGAAAACCGTACTTTGAAATCATCTCTAAGTAATAGTGAAGTGAAGATATTTACTCTAGAAACAAATTATGATCTTCTATATCAAGAAAAGGTTGAATTACTTGCAAAGTTAAATGACTTTCAAAAACAACCTATTTTGTGTACACATGTAGATTATGACAATATAGTGAAAGAAAGAAATTCTTTATCATCCAATCTAGATCAAGCAAAACTAGATATTAAGAATAGAATGGATGAGATCGTTAAGTTACAACGAGAAGTTAGTAGGTTAAACAACAATGGAATCCTTGATAGAATATTGGATAATTCCTATCATCAAATAAGGAGAAGAGGACTAGGTTATAAACCTAAAGAAAAATCACATCAACAACCTAGTCGGAGTAAGCCACAAACCTATCAACCCATATATATACCCAAAAGGACACCCTCACCCAATGACAACACAGGGCAAAATCATAGAAAAAGGCTTGAGGTTGATTCAATTTGTTGCCATTATTGCTCACGCCTTGGACATTATTCTTTTTCATGCCCATACAAGAAAAAGAATGTTGAGATGGTATGGGTTCCCAAAACCCCCAAATTAAATTGATTAGACTAAGTTGAGATACGACCAAAGATCTTAATTTGCATATCCTTATGTCTATCTCAACTTAACATATAGGGATAACAAAATCAAAAATTTAATTTAAGTATCACTTTGATACACATATATCTTATCTCAAACTGATCTTTGAAATAGTTGAATTAGATACAGCCTATAGTGCACTTGAAATAAATTTCTGAAAGTTTTCCAGAAAATTGATCGGTCGAGAAGTTGTCGACCGAGTGAACCTCGGTCGAGAAATTGTCGACCGAGCATATCACTGATTTTTTACTGCTGTAAAATTTTTAAGTTACAGTATATGTGAAAATTATTCTTGAAAGATTATATGGAATAAATATTGATTGATAATGCTTAGATTAAAGAAAATTCCTATTTAATCATGCTTTTATACTTGAAATGAATAAAATGTTTCAAATTGATTGTTGAAAATATTCATTGTGCTCTTATCTTAAGCATCACTTAATATGCTTCATCATATTTGAATTAGTCCAAAATAATCTGTAATTCATGAATGGATATTATTCTTGAATATACTTCATCATATTTGATGCCCTTATTAATTTCTCATAATTGGTACACTTTAATGAGCCTCAAATTGATACTCGTAAGCTATCTGCAGAACTTATACTTCGTATATGAATGTTTATCCTGGAAACCTGCAGAATATGCCTCTTGGTTAAAATAAAATTTGACCAAGGGGCGCCACGGTCGTAGTCAAGGGCGACCTAAAATAAACTTTGACAAAAGATTGCTTATTTGGACATCAATTTATTAGACTTAATCTTAGCATATTTTTAATAGAATCAAAATTTAAAGCCTTAAAAATTGTCAAAAACAAAACAATATTACTCCCTCGGAATATCCATATATATGCTTTACAAAAATGATCTATGATCCGCTTTAAAATTCAGTCTCAAAAGTTGAACTCAGTAAGTCTGTCGGTCGACGAATTCGTCGACCGAGAACCGCTCGGTCAGCCCATCTCTCTCGACCGACAAATTCTAAACAAACTCAATAGCGGACGAACTGTCGGTCGACAGATGCTCGACCGAGACAACGTCGGTCGACAAGTGCTCGACCGAGAAATAGCCGTTGGATATGACCGTTATAAACCGACCGTTATGACCGTTTTCTTGACCGTTGGGGAACCAAGTGGCGCGTCTGCAACTCGACCGTTGCGGACGCTCGGTCGACGAGTCGTCGACCGACCAGGTCGCTGGAATGCTATAAATAGGAGGAAAAACGAGTCACTTACTCACACTTACATTTCCTTGCCTCCATAGTCCATCTCTAGTGCATTTTTGTGCAACTCTTCAGCATTCTTATCCTCCAATCTTCCTTGCTTCTTCTCCACACTCAAGAAACACAAATGGCCTCATCCTCAGCTGTCCGTGGGAAGAAGAAAGTCGCCGGAAGAAAAAGAAGAGAAGATCGGGAAGCCACTCCGCCACTGACGATCATCAATGACATCGCCTTCGTCGACGGAGATGCTGGAGATCGATACCTACGGCTTTCCTCTAAAGCTCCTCTTCCCCGACGCCCGGTCGAAGCTATGGACTTCATCAACATAGTCGACCTGGAGAATCTCTTTGGAGTGCAGAAGCTGAAGGACTTCATCTATCCTTCTTTTCCTTCCTATTCCACTAAGGTAGTCAACGAATTCTATGCCAATCTCTTATCCCACACCGAAAATGAAACCACATTCTTCTACACCATGGTCAATGGGCGTAGTTTTAAATTTTCCGAAGGGGATATTCTTGATATGCTAGAAATTGATATAGATGAATACCAAGATTTCCTTGACCTTACTACCGGCAATCCACTAAATTTATTATCCTATGATGACCACTCCACTAACCTTAGTGATATAAAAAGAACCATATTTCAAACCAATACCACTTGTCATGAAGATAGGGGAACTTATTATGCAATAAACCTGAAACCTGCATGTAGGATAGTAAATCTCATTGTTTCCACCAACATACATCCTAGAGCCAATAAATCTGAGGTCCCTATTTTCCGCATGTGTCTAATTTATGCTATCATAAAAGAAATTCCTACAAACTTCATTCGCATAATACTTAAAAACATGCTTGAGTTTTCTGGCAATCCACCGTATGCCGATTTTGTATGCCAGATCACTCAACATTTTCTTAAGTTACAAATTGAAGATATGGGGTATACATGGGAGCGTAGACCACCAAAGATAAGTAAGAATACCGTAGAGAAGATGGGGATTGACTTTGGTCAAAAAAGGGCAAGAGTAGAAGGAGAATCATCACATCAAGATATACCACCACCCCCTCCTCCTACTAATCTTTCTGTTGATCCCATACAAAATACTCTCACTTATCTTGTCGGCTCCCAATATCATCTTAGTAACCAACTCAACTATACCCACCATGCCATGACATACGTGAATCAAAGAATGCAAAATCTTTCTCCGAGCCAAACCGATGAATATCCGCATTCCTTAAATCCTGGCATGCTCCACCCATTTAACCCTTCATACAATTACTATCAACCTCCACCTCCACCATCAATGGATCTTGCACACACTCAATTTTCCTCCATACAATTGCAAGATATAGCTGCTCACTTCCGATTTGACCGAGTTCCCACATTTCTGGAAGCATTTGCGTTAACTATGACAGGTGCTTTAGATTGGCAAACTCTGGTCAAATATTATGGAGCCGAGCCATTCCTTGGGAAAGATCCGGACATCGATGTAATTCTTAAATCTTTCCAGTGAAGTGTTGGAGTTGTACTAGTTGTAATAACAATGGTTGTAATAAATTGGTCATTTCTATATGATTGTAATATTTTTCCATGCTATTGAATGAAGTTTGCCATCTTTGCTTGATTCAAATGGTTATTTTTTTTATATATGACATCTTCAAAAATATGGATTATAAGTTCATTATTGTAGAGCATAACAAACAAGGGGAGTAATAATTAAAACAGGCAACTATTACAATTGTGGCTAAATTTCCAAATGACAAAACAGTTCTCCAGAAACATCCTCGGTCGAGCAACTAGTCGACCGAGAACATTGTCGGTCGAGCAATTGTCGACCGACTGGGTTTCTGTTTTTCCAGACTGACATAAATTGCATACATCTTTGTTATATCTTGGAGATCATCTACAACATTTTATATATTTGCTTAGTATTCAAACTTTCATTTGAGATATCTATCTAAGGGGGAGCAAAGCATAAGAAAAAGGGGGAGATCATCAAAACTTTGACCATTTGATTGAAGAAGCTTACAAAAACATTGTAATCACCATGTGTAGCATGAAAATTTTCAAGAAATTTATAAATTTATTGAAAATGGTATCTTGTACTTGAAGGAATTCTCTACCCAAAATAGGGCTTAACATCCCTTGCTTTTGGATGGAGACATTTTTCTGTACTCTAAGCTTAGAGGATTCTCATTTAATCTAGGGCTTAACATCCTTTGATACATGAGAAATCAATATACATTCATCATATGCTTAAGGGAATCTCATATCATTTCAAGGCTTAACATCCTTTGCAAATGATTGAGAAACAAATTGTGGATAAATTAGATAAAAATCCATGTTTCTAATAGGATATCTAATTAAGGGGGAGCATTATATTAAGGGGGAGAAGAAAAATAAAACATTCAACTTGGATATCTTTTTGAAATGACAAAGGGGGAGAAAGAATATAAAAAATCAAAAATATAAATAAGTTTCATCACATCTTGGCCAGCACTCACTTGCAAAACATAAATGGCTACAAAAGGTAATTTTCAGGTATGAAACTCACATGCTTTATATTTCCTTATTTCATATTTAGGAAATGTTTGTCATCTTCAAAAAGGGGGAGATTGTTGGATAAATTGGATATTATGATAAATCCCTTTGTTTCGATGACGACAAACATTTCATTCTTATTAATCTAACAAGCTACTTGAGTGTGCAGGACTAAGCAGGATGACAAAGTAGCAAGGGAAAATCCAAGAGCTTACTTAGTTATATTTTCATGCAATGTAATCAATGTTGTAAAACTTGTACAAATATATAATGTACAAGTACTTAGAATTGCATGTAAATCAAGCGTTAGATTTTCCCTAGCCAAACACCATAGTTAGACATGTCATCCCATTTAATTAGGATCACCTTTGCACACTCACACATATAATTAATGCTTAAATTGAAACCTTGAAACAGGATCATTCTCGGTCGACAAACTCCTCGACCGAGACACTCTCGGTCGACAAACTCCTCGACCGAGAAAGATCCAAAGTAGCCGTTAGACACAACAGACAAAGTAGTTGGCAGTTGCAAAAGAACGTTAATCCAGAGAGCCTGTCGGTCGACAAAACTTCGACCGAGTAGGTGTCTCGGTCGACCATTCCTCGACCGAGATGGTCTCTGACAGCAACTGCAGAATAAATTAATTAGCCGTTGTTAAAGCAACAACTGTGTACCTAACGGCTAGTTAAGCACTTAGAAACCCCTAGAAGTTATCTAGAATGTCCTTAAGCATACTTAGGCCATTCCTATAAATAGGACAAGCCATAGGACACTAGAATTCACTTGTTACACTTGAGAATACACTTGAGCATACTTGAACAATCTATTGCAAGCAATTTGAGCACTGTGATCATTGGCCTACATTCTCCTTAGCTCAATCTCGTGTCCTATAGGCTAGATTCTCCTATCCACAGCAATTACAAGTTCACATTCTTGGCTAGGAGATCTTACGCTTGATCCAGGCATATCAAGCCTCGGGCTTAAAGGATAAAGTTGTAATTTCCATTTCCTTTCTTGTTCGTGTTTATCTTTTGTACTCTCCTTGCTACTCCTAGGGTTGGAGGCTGCGGATTGGAGAGGGTTGACTTCTCAGGTGGATAAGGGGACTTCAAGCTACTTCAAGAAGGCTATCGCAAGGGAAGCTACTTCAGAAGGCTGGTGCAACGGGAGTTGGTGCATCTACTTCAAGGGAAGGCTGCTTCAAGGTTGGCGATTACTTTTAGGTGAAGGATGCTTGAAGGGTTTAGGAAAAGAGATTGTATTTTATGTAAATTCCTTGAAGAGGTAATAAAATAAATTTCTTTTCAAATCCCGGTTGGGTAAGCAACCGGGTAGTGGATTGACGGCTATAGTATTTGCTATAGTTGGAACCACTCTAAACCTTGCGTCTCCTTGTCCAATATTTACATTGTGGTTGCTTGAGTTCAAATAATTGTTAAATTATCTATAAAACTCTATTCACCCCCCCTCTAGTAGTTTTCAATGAAGATGTTAATAAAATTAATGATGGGATCCTACGACATGCGTATGATTCCCCACAGTGGAAGAAGATTGATTTATTGTACCCTAAATTTGGTGAAGAAGTCTGGAATCTAAAACTTGGGCTTTGTATAGATGGGATGAATCCGTATGGGACATTGAGCAGCCAACATAGCACTTGGCCAGTTATGCTTGTTATATATAATCTTCCTCCCTGGTTGTGTATGAAAAATTAGTATGTTATGTTGTCGTTGTTGATATCGGGCCCTAAACAACCTAGAAATGATATCAACATTTATCTTGAACCTCTAATTGATGACTTAAAGAAACTCTGGGGTGAAGGTGTGATGACCTATGATGCTTCACAAAGAGAGACATTTCATTTGCACGCTATGTTGTTTTGCACTGTTAATGACTTTTCAGCATATGAGAATTTGTCTGAATATAGTGTCAAAAGATCTAAAGCGTGTCCTATATGTGAAGAGAATACTGATTCAATACGACTAAAACATGGAGGCAAGACTGTATATCTTGGTCATCGAAGGTTTCTTCTAAAATTCCATATGTATCGTAAGTTGCGCAAATCATTCAATGGACAAAATGAGGAATGGAGTGCACCTAAACCTATACTAGGGGAGGTTGTTTATGAAAGAGTAAAAAACTTTGCCAATGAATTTGGTAAGAGATCACAATGTACCATGGCCACACAGAGTGATAAATCTTTATTCAAGAAGAAGTCAATATTTTGGGATCTTCCTTATTGGAGTTCTTTGGTAGTCAGGCATTGTATCGATGTCATGCACGCTGAGAAAAATGTTTGTGATAGCGTCATTGGTACTCTGTTGAATATACCAGGTAAGACTAAAGATGGGATAAAATCCATAATGCACCTACGTGAAATGGGAATAAGGACAGAATTAACAGAAGTAGTTAGTAGTGATCGAAGAACATACTTACCTCCTGCTTGTTACATGTTGTCTAGAAAGGAGAAGAAAGCTTTTTGTGAATGCTTGGTAAATGTTAAGGTGCCACAGGGTTACTCATCCAACATACGTATATTGGTATCAATGAAAGATTTGAAGTTGATAGGTCTTAAATCTCATGATTGTCACACTCTAATGCAACAAATATTGCTCGTGGCAATTCGATCTATATTGCCGAAGCATGTAAGGTTTACAATCACCAGACTTTGTTTCTTTTTCAACAGTATGTGCAACAAAGTTATTGACTGATACTCTCGCTAAATTGCAAAGAGAAGTGGTTGTTACCCTATGTCAGTTTGAGATGTATTTTCCTCCTTCATTCTTTGATATCATGGTACATCTTGTTGTCCACTTGACTAGGGAAGTGAAAATGTTGGGACCAGTTTTCTTGCATTGGATGTATCCCTTTGAACGATACATGAGCATTTTTAAAGGTGATGTTCGAAACCGTTACCGGCCTAAAGGGAGTATTATTGAGGGTTATGTGGTGAGAGAGGTTATGGATTTTTGCAATGACTTTCTGAGTGCTAATGATGCTCCTGTTAATGACAAGAATATTGAGGAGCATTTTGGCAAAGGAATTTTGGGATCACATATGAAAGTAATCAATCGTGAGCAGTTGAAACAAGGTCACTTGTATATTTTACACAACATCGATGAAGTGAGTGTTTATATCGAGAAATATACCAATTTCATCAAGAGATAATATCCTCGAACCAATTCAATGTGGCTTGCTAGAGAGCATAACAAGACATTTATTAAGTGGTTTGAAGATAAAGTCTTAGATCAACTATCTCAAACACCAGATAATCTTACTGAAACTATCAAATGCATCTCCTTTAAACCAAAATTGAATGTTATGTCTTATGAAGGGTTTGACATAAATGGATTCTCATATTACACAAAGCGTCAAGATGATAAGAGTGTCGTCCAAAACAGTGGGTCACCCTTCAAGCGTCTTCATTGTTTTTTGCAAGTGCAAAGGATAAGAGTCCACGTGAAGCTAAAATGTCATATTATGGTGTCATTGAAGACATATAGGAATTTGACTACGTAGATTTCAGAATTCCACTCTTTAAATGTAATTGGGTTGATAACACCAAAGGAGTTATAGTGGATGAATTGGGTTTCACATTAGTAAACTTTGAAAAAATTGGCGAGAAGGGTGAACCATTCATCTTGGCATCACAGGCAAAACAAGTATTTTATATCGATGATCCTGCAAATGATAAATGGTCGGTTGTTCTTCATGGTAAAAGACAATTAATTGAAGATCCTATAGATGAAGAACAATACTATGATAAGTATGATGACTCCAGTCCATTTTCAGTTGGGTTGCCAACACCACCAAATATTGAAGCTAATGATGACTTGTATGTGCACGGAGATCACAATGAAGGATTGTTAATTGATAAAAGATTGCAATATTAGAGGCATGTGTGTTTATATTTTTTATATGTTTTATTTTTCTGAATGTGAACTTTACAATGTTTTATTATCTTCTAGTTATGTCAAATACTAAATGTTTGATTTTTTAATGACACTTTCAGATGGCTGAGCATGAGCATGATGACCATGATGATGATTACTGTGAGGGTGAGGATATCAATGCGCCGCCTCACAATGTACATTTTAAAAATATATCCTATATTTCTATCTATATGTTTATTTATAGTTATATCCTGTAAGTGTGTTTTTTTATCAAAATTTAGGTTGGTGATGTACCCCCTGAAGAAATTGGGGCACTTGATGAACAACAAATTTTTTTTGAGAAAGTGAGGGGCATCAAAATGATGAACAAGTTACTACAGAAAAGGGGCAATGGACCCAAACTGGCTGTGGATTTTGATCATGTAGGAAACCAGTTGGAGTGAACCGCAACTCATTTATTTCATATCTTGGGGTTCTTACTCGCAGCCATTGTAGTCCTAACTTAGAATCCTGGCATAAAGTTCCTAAGGGGAATAAAGACTTAGTATCGAAGGAACCATGTGTGAGTTATTATTATTTGCAATTCTTTTTTTTGTAGATTACTATTTTTTAGGATACTAGTTAATAGCAATTCTATTTTGTAGAGTATATTTGATCTGGATGAAAAGTTGCATTATAAATGTGTGATTCAATGTTGTGGGAGGGTCCTAAGGAACTATAGGACAAATCTCACCCGAGATTACATACGCGATGCTGAGAAAAGGTTCTTGATTGATTTCCAATTCTAGACATTGATCACTTTTTGACTAACTCTACACTAATAATTTTTGTTTGTATTCTCTTTAAAAAATCAATTTAGGAAGAAGGTAGCCACTGAGAAATAGAACTACCTGGACCCCAAAGACTGGGAGGAGTTTGTTACCCAAAGAAAAACAAATGAATTTAAGGTATTAAGCGCCACTCCCAATTTAATTAATATATATTATTATGTATTCACCTATTCAAGATTAACCTTTAGTGTTACTAACCAAATCAATGTGCTTACTAACAAGGCTATCAACGATGCCCAAAGAGTAAGGCGTGCACTAAATGTGCATGACCACACAATGGGTCTAAGAGGTTATGCAAGCATTCACCAAAGACTACAGGCTGAGTCTACTGCTCAGTCTGTTGCTACTCAGGAGACTGCAAAGTCCTCTACTATAGGTCCCGCGCCTATGCCTTGCCATGATATGTGGATAGCTGGGAGGCAAAATAAGAAGGGAGATATAATGAAGCCCACAACTTCTAAGGCGGCTGAAAAAATGGTAAAATTCAACTCTTAGAGCAATTGATATTGATTATTGTTATGTTTACTTACCAATTTCTGTTGATGGCAATTAGGTGGAGCTTCACGAGCAGAGGAAGGCAAGTTCATCCCTGAGGGCACAAGAGATGAATTGACAGTTGCTCTTGGTAAACCAGAGCATCCTGGACGTGTTAGGGGTGCATGCACTGGTGTGGGCATAAAAGCGTTCTTTGGGCCATCACAACACAAATATGTCCCAAAAGCGGGACTATCAAATGTTGAGGAAACATGTTCTTTTTTTAGAATGTTATTGTGAAAGGGAATTCAATAATCAAAACCTAGCATTTCTTTTGTCCATGTATATGTAGATGATTTAATTAATAGGAGAGTTGAGGAAGCACTTGATAGGAGAATCGAGGAAGCACTTGATAAGAGACTCAACGAAGCAATTAGCAAGTGGCAGGCGTCTCAGCCTACCACTCAGACAGTACCTATGGTGTGCCACTCTTCTCCTACTGTAGAGGTGGTTGGGAGTAATCATGTAGACCCACCACCTAGCACGTCTGCTGTAAGTATTTTTATGACATATATAGTAGCTAGTCTTTTCAACATGATATGTTTATGTATATATGTATATAACATTCTTTACGTAAATTTGTACAGGTTGAAGCCATGCCATCTAAAAATTCAAGAATATATCTTTGCAGAGGCATAGGCTTACCCAGCCCTTCCAGGGGGCATGTTTCATGGGACTCCAGTACCAGCTGGTGCGGTTCGTGTGAGCCCGATACATGTACTCCCCAATTACAAGGATCTTTCATTGCCATATGCCCACCCAGATTCTGAAATGCTTGGTGAGGCAGAATGCAGAGTGATAATATGGCCCAAAGCGGATGTTGTCTATACTAATATTGTATGGTAAATTTACATTACTTTAATTTGTTAGTGTGTATATATGATTCAATTGATCTGAAATTATATATACAGGTCAACAGGAAGACTCCCACTACATCTCGGCCTCCACCTCCACCTCCTGAAGTACCAAGTTGGCTTCCAAGGGACCTACACACCTCGTTAGGTCCTAATTATAGGGGTATGGCAGTATGGATAGGCGAACATGATCCAAATTGCCCTATAAATGTTTCTATTCCGGAGGATGCTGCATGTCAATCATACGATAACAAGTTATTTATACAAGATATTTTGGTGTTGTTTCGTTATGATTGGTTGAATACATCTATGATAGAGCTATGGATATGGTGATATCTTGTTTATACATCAATATACCTTATTTTATATACGGTGATCTGGTTTCTTATATATTAATGCATACGTAATACATGTTTTGCAGCTACTTACACACGATATGTATAGATTTTTCATTTTCCCATGTGGGATTTTTGGTTCCATCTTTGATTAGTCTTGTAGATAAAGACCCTTCTTCAGCTACTTCATACTGTTGTGCTACTTTTAAATATTTTGGCAAAAAAAAAGAAGACGGTGATAATAGTTCCATTCAATGTCGAGTAAGTTTACTTTACTTATAATTTGGACTTAAGAAAATTACATTTTTATTGTGGATTTTGAGTTATTAATTTTTAACTTTCTTACCTGTAGTGGTAGGCATTGGGAGTTACTAGTTATTGTCCCCAAGACGTTCACTGTCTATTATCTAGATCCTACGGGGAATGAATTGAATACATTATATGGACACATAATGAAAAAGCCATTATTCTCGTGAGAAATATTTCATATTTTTATATCCATTAACATTTATTATTACATTACTATTTAATTATGCAATTTAATGTGTTACATTAACATGTAGGGAAATGAGTTCAAAAGAGCTGGAGGAAATGTCCCCAAGAAAAAGAATCAGCCACTAATTTGGGAGAATGTGAAAGTAATTTCCCGACTCCAATGTATATATTATTTATGTGAACTGTGCTTATTTGTATTTTTGAATATTTTGTATTTTTCAATTTATAGTATGCTACACAAGACAATGGTTGGGCATGTGCATATTATGTGATGCGATTTATGGACCTAATCATCAAACATGCCGCAATGGAAATCGATACTATACATAAGGTATTATATATAGTCTCATTAGATAATATAAAATATATTAAACTTCTTATATATTATTTATTATATATATACGTCATTCTCTTTGCAGGTGTTTAAAACTGACTTGACTATATGTGAAAAATTATTAGATGTACATACTCCCTATACGAGGGAAGAATTAGATGATGTAGAGAAGAATGGGCAAAAGCCCTACAAGTAGTGGGAATTTTTAAATATAATTGGGATACTGATGGCGATAATGACGATGATGAATAAAGAATGATATTTTTAAACTTTGTTCTCATAATTATTTTTGTGTGAATGTGAATGAATTTTTCTGAATTGTCATATGTATGAATGTGAAGATGATCAATACATGAATGTTTCTACATGTGTCTGAATGTGAAAAGTGATGAAATGAATGGAACTGCAGGTTGCTAAATGTGTGTGAAAATGGAGGAAATTTGAAATGGAACTACTGGTTTCTACATGTGTGTAATAAAAAATAATATGAATTAAATGTGCTTATACATGTGTGTGATCATAAATTATTGTCTATCTTATTAATTTTGCAGGTTTATGGCATGTTGTTGGCTGATATTAATGGATGATGTACACCTACAGTTTAGAATTGAATTACAGGTTCTGCATCCTGTTGACCAGCCATACAGTAGGCTTGCAAACTGATAAGAAAAAAAATCAGCACATAGGCGTCGATTATTAGTATAAAACTGACAACAAAGACATACAACGTCGGTTATTAGCAAAAAACTGACGTCTATGTGGATATGGGTTTCGGTTATATATAAAAATCGACGCCGATGGTGCCCTTGCTGGCGCGTTTTATTGGTGGCGGGAAGGGTTATATAATGTCGGTTTTTGTGAAACGCCGACGTCTTTGACCTGGATATAATGTCGGTTTTGTTAAAAAACTGACGCCTATAGTGCCCTTGATGGCGCATTTTTGGTGGCGGGAAGGGTTATGGCGTCGGTGTTAAAACCGACGCTGAAAGTTTCGACTTTTAGCAACACCTACTTGGGTGTTGCTTTGAAACCGATGCCAAAGGCCTTAAATAACCGACACTAAAGGTTGGTTCTGTACTAGTGTGTTGTTGACTATCATTTCCCATGTCTTATTAATTATTATTCTTTTACTGCATCTAAATTATCTTTCCTAAATGATTTATTTCTATCACTCTCTCTATGACCGTTTTCCCACTCTATTTGGAATTTCACTCAATCTCCATCACTCTTTCCATAATTACCCCACTCGCCGTAGATTCTCACTTTAAAAAAATGTTTCTCTCTCTCTTCTCCTCTCCATAACTCCCCACTCCCCATGTGCCACTTTCCAAACAACTTCCCTATCATCACCCTATATCTCTACCCTTTTCTCTGCCTATTATCCATTCTCTAATATTTGTCTTACTTTCATTGTTTTTGCTTCCAACCAATGTCCAACACCTCTCCTCCGTTCTTCATATCTCCATGCCAACCCGACCGCAATTGTGTGTTATGCAAAAATACTGGCGCAAGGACAGATGGATCTTGAGATATAGTCAGGTGAAGGTGTAGGAGTGGAATATGATCTAGATTGGTACATTAAAATGATAGAGCCGCTTTTCTTCCTTTTATTTTCAACCTGGGCTAACTTGTAGTTTATCAAGATGTTGTAGAACTAAAGAGACACGTGCTTGTCTAGATGCACGTGTTTCCATGAAGTTGGTTGGAGGCATCCCATTGTTGGTGAGGCCGCTTAAGTGCAAGCAAAGCATAGGCCACAAAAGGGCCATGGTGCTCTTGTCCACCCCCTTAGATGAGGGCCAATCTGTTAGGCCGTCAACTTAGATGAAGAAATAACTATCTTTTGAAGTCAAGTCATTGTTGACATCACCATCCTTGGTGAGTTACTAACTAAATAAAAATCTCTCTCTGAATGAGGTCGTAGTTTGACACTCCTACTACCCTAAATCCCAAAAAGGACCCCATTCTATTACATACACAATCTACAGTGTTTTGGATACTACAATATCTCCTATTTTGTTTGTTGTTTCTTTCATAGTTTTCACTTTTCTTTTGGGTACTACAATCTATCCTATTATGTTTGTTGTTTCTTTTATAGTTTCCCTTATATAAAAAGTTCATAATTCTTTTTGTTGAATTTGTATATTTTGCATGCTATAAAATACTAACAACGGAATGTTTTGTTGGTCTATTTCTTTTTCCAAAGTAAGACAAGATTTTTGTTAGTTATTTAATGATAATTACACTACCATTTATTACATGCTCTCATTGTCTCTTCATTATGCATTTAGACTCACTACTTGGTAATTAATTTTGAATAAGGACATTATTTTGATGCTGAAAAAATTGACTCAAAGTGGAATTGGGTTGTCCTCCTGAATATATTACCTGTGGACCATCCTAAAGGTCAACGTACCTAAGGAAACATTTAACAATGTTAATTATATATGTAATGTTCTACATGTAAGGTTGATGTCATATTTTATCTCTCTTAGTTGAATAAACCTAGTGATTTAAGAGGAAATATGTTAGAATACTCTTGAACCATTACCACATCAAAATGTTATTTTGATTTATCTCATATTTATTTTAACCAGTGTGCAAAGCAGCCGAACAACATATATTGTAGGTATTATGTGTTGAAATACATGAAAGACGTCATTGATGTAAGAATTAGAAATATTCCTGAATGTGTAATCTACTTATCATTATTTCTTTTAGTTTGTTTAAAATTCTAAATTATTGAATAAATGACAATGTGTTGATATATTTGACATATGATTGTAGTATATTTGAAGTATATTGGTCGTTTCTTCAACCAAGAAGAGATCGACGAGGTTTGAAATGAGTGGACGATGTGTGCTCTTGAGCACACAACCGATTATATGACATGAGGGGGAGACATATGTTCTTTATCATAGACCAATGTGTGAAATCTTTGTAGTTAATTTTCAATTTGATTCTAGAATGTGTTCTCACTACTTCGCGTTATTGAATCGTTGTATGGATAATTGATTATTTATTGAGTACACGTTTTTTTTCAAGGTTTGATGGAAGTTTTGTTCAATTATGTGCTTGATTGTCAAATGAAAAAAGTATAATTTTATATATATTATAAAATTTTAAAATATGATTATTTGATCAATAAATTTGGTTCGATATGGCTGGTCAAACTCTAATCAAATACAATAATTAATGATATATTGTAAAAAGTGTGATACTACAACAAACAACACATGTTGTTTTATCCACACCTATTACAACGGGCGTGTCTGGAAAATAGACCCTATACAACATGTGTGTCTAATGAACTACAACATGCACTACATGTTGTATAAAATGCATATATTACAACAGACACACCACATATTGTATAAACACCCCTATTACAATGGGTGTGTTATAAAAAGACAACATGCTTCAACTGTTGTATAAATACAAATATTACAACAGGTGCATCACATGTTGTAAAAAATACCCCTATTACATCGGGTGTGTTTAGTGAAAGACAACATGCTTCAACCATTATATAATATATATTATAACAGGTGCACCACATGTTGTAAAAAACACCCCAATTACAATAGGTGTGCTTAGTAAAAGACAATATGATTCAAAAATTGTATAATATATATTACAATAGGTGCACCACATGCTATATAAAACACCCATATTACAATGGGCCATACAATGAAAGACAATACGTTTCAACTGTTGTATAAAATATATATTTTACAACATGCACATCACATGTTGTATAAAGCACCCCCCATAAGACCACACGATCTAATACAACGGTAACACCTATTGTAAAATAGAAAAATAAAATGTTGTAAAAAATATTTTCTATAGTAGTGATGATCACCCTCAACAATGCTATTTTCCTACAATTGCAATGATGGTCGTGAGTTGCCTCTGTTAAATTCATCTAATAATATATACGTTCATGAACCATAGTATGACTACAAACTCAATAATTATTTCAAAGCATCGAAAATTATGTAAGTACAAGAATCATAGTGTGACTACAAGGTCAACAATATGTTCGAAACATCTAATCATATATAGAAGTGCAAGAACCATAATATGATTACAAAGTCAATAAGCCCGCAACCATAACAATGAACCAATTATCATCAAATACTTCAAATTTAACAAATAGTTTTGTTGAAGCTGTTCCTTAAACTAACTAATGTTACTTCCGTCTTTTTATGAATCGGGGTTGTATACTTTGTTGAGTTGGACCGGATAATAAATAATTCCGACTACCCTCAAGCAAAGAACAAGTCCTAACCCGAATAAATCCAGGGGAGTGGATCGCCAACCCTGGATTATGGGGTCCGGTTGGAATAACATGTATCCGATTTTGAGCCCACACCCCTTTAGTGTTTGGTTCGAGATGGAATTATGAAATCCGGATCGGGTTAGTCGATAGATCTGAATTAGTTTATTTGAATTCTGTTTTTGTTTGTCAATTCAATCTTATTATAAGCACTCATTAAATGAGTCTGGTCTCGTAATTTATGTTTTTCAACTTTTTTTTTTTGGGGGGGGGGGGTTAAAGCCGGGAGAGATTGATTCATCTCGTCTCCCATCGAGCTAAATATCCATACGCCAAATAAAAAAAAAACACCGCTGCGAGCACTACACAAAAAGTAGCTCAGTGCCTATAGGTATCTCTATACACTTTGTATGTTTTGCCATTATGTAGTATCATCCTAGTGTATCCTATGCCATGCGCATCATCGCTCATCCTATTTCTCGTTTCCGGGGGAAGTCTCGCGTCCGAGGATGCCATAAACAACCGATGTTGTCTGGCGAACACCGCCAAGGTGTGCGCGGTGCCATTGAGCTCTTTTGGTATGAGTCTGCACGAGGATGGGAACTCGTTAAGGTGAGCCTTGATCGTGTCTACTTCCTTTTTCATTCTCTAAGGGGTCGCATAATCCCCAATAATAGTCCTGAGGGTTGTTACAACGTCCAACTCTATGAGATCCACTATGTTCCCTGTTGCCTTGCACAAGTTGCAGGCGTATAGAACGGCCGTGATCCCCGCTTCCATTCCCGTTTCTTGACCCAGCTGTGTGGCGAAAGCCAATTTACAATCTCCTTTGTCATCCCTAATATCTTCCTGCTGTAGGGTAGGATGATGAGGTTCAACTTGTTAAGCCCTCTCCCTTATGTCTTGTTTCAACTAATAGTAGGGTTGACTTGGTCTCAATTAGAGAATTACGGAATCCAATCCAAAACAGAAGTTTAATTTTTATCAAACAAAACAAGATGAGATTCAGATTGCGTTAGTCGGGATTAATGCCTACTTGGCACAAAAAAACAGCCTCAAATTTGGATCATGTCCCGAATCCCTTTAGGGGACGTTTGGTTTGCCGAGTTTGACTGTATTGGATTGTATCTGACGATCCAGCAGGGGAAAAAATACGTTTGGTTTACAGGAGTGGAGAAATAAGAACAATCCTGCATTTTGGAAACGAGCAGTAAGTGCGGGACGGGTCTATCCATTTCAAATCTGCTGGGCGCCGAGCTCCAGCACGGCGGTCCATGCTCTCGCGCTGCTGCTGGGTGATAAAACGCTGCCAACTGCCCCGCGTCCGCAACGGAATTGCAGGCATACCAAACGTAAAGTATGTGCTGCAAGAATTTTCAAAATCAGAAATTGACCGATACAGGGATTTGCTAAATGCTGCATTCCTGCAAATCCAACTAGATACAGCAAATCAAACATGCCAAGTCTAACCCGGATAGACAACACTAAGGTTAATCCCTACTTTGCACAAAAAGCCTCAAATTTGGATCAGGTCCCGAATCCCTTTAGTCTAACCTGCATAGACAGCACTAAGGCTGCGTTTGGTACGTGGTGACAAAATGCGTGGTGACGGTGACGGTGATAGTGATGGTGACGGTGACGGTGATAGTGACGGTGACGGTGATAGTGACGGTGGTGGTGAAATTGTTAAAAATTGTTGTTTGGTAACGCATGCATGGTGATAGTGAAAGGGATGGGGAAAATTTTAAAATATGTTGTTTGTTACATAGTTACGGTGACGGTGATAGTGAATCAATTCTATATAAAACACCTCATAAAAACATAAATTATATTAATTAAACACCTCAGACATAAAAAAAATTATGACATTAATAATACAAATATTTATCATTAAATTTTAGTACGTGTATGAGCTATTTAATTTAAAAAATACCAAGGAGGCTTTTTCACATGTGAGTTATATTTCTTAATAATCATTGCAGAGAAATACTTCATTGAAAAATTAGGAAAATAAAAATATTTCATCATAAATATTTTCTTGAGAAATACAATATGATCAGTTTTTCTCAATCATATTACATATAACTTGATGTCGTTCATGCCGTGGGCAACAAAAGAAGGCCATCATCATATTTAGATGTTCAACTAGAAAAAGATTTGACTTGAAACTTTGTCTTGCAGAAATTTTTTTAATGACATATTATATCTTGATGAGGGATTAATGGTGTGGCGGAAAATATCATCTTAGAGCAAAAAAATATCTTGGATGAAAAGATGTGGCGGGAATCTTTTTTTTTAAGGGAAAAGTTTTAGTGCGAAACATTATCTTGGAGGAAAAAATGAGTGGTGGAAAATATTGTCTTGGAGGAAGAAAGTGTCATGGCGGAAAAAGGTGTTGTGGAAAAGTTTTTCATGAAGGAAAAACGATTTGACGGAAAACATTAAAAAAATTGGAGGAGATAAAGATTTGACGGGAAATTTTGTCTTGTAGGAAAAAAATTAATAGAAAATTTAATGGTCGAGGAAAAAATGGCGAGAGGGAAATGTTGTCTTGGAGGCCAAAAATCTTGGCGGAAAAGTGAGTGGCGGGAAATTTTTTCTTGGAGGGAAAAAGTTTTGACAAAAAAATTATTTTGCAAGAAAAAAAATCTAGTGGACACTTTATCTTGGAAGGAAATATGTGTGGTGAAAAACATTATCTTGGAGAGAAAAATATTTTGGCCGGAAGTTAAAATTTGTTGACCGGAAAGAATCTTGGAGGGAAGAATATGGCACGAGGAGAGAAGGAAAATATAGTATCATTTTTCTTTGCACATATGTCCATATATTAATGGAGGCTTAAAAAGAACTTTTTTCACCATCATTCTATGGGGACAAAAATAGGCCAGAATTCACCATGGATTCACCACGGAAAAATTCCATATCACTATCACCATACATACCAAATAACATTTTTGTTTCACCATCATTCCCTATCACCATGATTCACCATGTACCAAACACAAACTAACGTGGCAGAAAGACTGAGCCTACCCCCATTCGGCGTTTTCAAACAGGACATAAGGGTTTTATAGGGGACAAGCCCTGTAGGCTCACCAGGGAGATTGCTCCGTCGCAGCCGAAACAAGAGAAGCCGGAGGAAGACAACGAACGGCGGCGCGGCAATGGACGGGATATCGTATCAGCGTTTCCCAACGGTGAAAATCCGGGACATGAAGCCGGACTACATGAAGTTCGAGCTACGGGAGACGGATGCGAGCATAGCGAATGCGCTCCGTCGTGTGATGCTGGCGGAGGTACCGACTGTGGCGATCGACCTGGTGGAAATCGAGGCCAACTCGACGGTTCTCAACGACGAGTTCATCGCTCACCGGCTTGGTCTGATCCCTCTCACCAGCTCGAGGGCAATGGACATGCGCTTTTCTCGTGACTGCGACGCATGCGACGGTGACGGCCAGTGCGAATTCTGCTCGGTGGAGTTCCATATCAATGTGCGATGCGACTCCGACCAGACACTTGATGTAACCAGCGCCGACCTCCGCAGTATTGACCCCAAGGTTATACCCGTCGACGAGGCAAATCTGACACGCCCTGGGTCTGAGGATTCGTTTGATAACAAGTAGGTGGCAAACAGCGGCCAATTTTGGGCTTTGTTTGATTTTTCATTTTTTTGGCAACTTGTTTGATTTTTCGTACTTATCCTTTAAGGTTTGTTTCTGTCGGGATTTAGGATTTTGGGACTACCATTTCATCCCGGGATTCTAGTTTTCGCATGCTTTCGCTGGTTGCCTTTCCCTTGCGTTTTAGGTCATAAAGACGGTCGCTTTAGCTTCAGAAATTTTGAATTTGCTATGGCTAGTCTGACTATCTTGATCAAAATATCACCCGCAGCAGAGCTGATTGGAAAAGAATGGATACATGTAGCCAAACCCAACATGGTTGGGATTTAGGCTTGAATGATGATGATGGTGTGGTTGCTAGTTTGACTGCATTTTGAAGATAAAATCTTATAGCTTCTTGATTTAAAAGCAATTTACCTGACGAGTCGTATGTGGAGAGCAGTATACAACTTCGCTTCATAAACGACCAAATACTGTCTCTTGCTCCATTAAATAATAGCTGCTCCATCGGAGGACACAACTTTGTATACTGTTTGCTATGTATAATGGGATTGAGTGAACTAAGCATAAATCACAAGCAGGCTCAAGCTCGAGAACAGGCTTATGGTTCTTTTACTTCAATGACTTTCTATTCCACGCTATTATATCAGTGCACTCGACTTGGTTATAGGCCAGTCAAGTTGGCTATTTATTTCAAATTCGATTTTAATTGTAATGAAAAGTTTCCTTTTTGTGCTTGTTTGAAAAGAAATCCTTGTGGAACTGACAACCTGGATTTGCAGAAAATATCTCGGTTGGTCGTTATTGGTTTTAGACTAGTGGCTGTGCTGCCTCTAGTTGGCCTTTAGAATGATGTGTGCTGAGTCGTACAAAATACTCTCTTCTCTGATTTGCACAAAGGACCCTGTTATGCTACATTTCCAGTCTGTATGAACATGAAAATGACAAACTAACTTCCAAGTAAAATTCATGATCATGGATGAAATTTTACATGATTAGATGGATAATAGAGAGAAATAGTGAATGCATAATGTACACAAATGTGGATGTTATTAGTCACTGGTTCATTAATTTGATTTCAAATTTGCCATTCATATGAACTATGTCACCTTGTGCTATCTTATATACCTTTTATTTATAGAATATATATTTCCCAACCTTTTTTATAATGCGGCTTACACTTTTCAAATACACTTAAGAGTTCATTTCCGGCTAATTTATAATTGCTCCAAGAAAATAAAGAGCTTTCTATCACTCGATAAATGGACAAATTGACTTTTGATACACGTTACATCTAATATCCTAAATTACTGTTTAGAACCTGAATTTAAAAAGATGTTTTATGAATAGCCAGTATGTCGGACCCCTTTGGCTTTGTGGAAGCTAGCTTCTGGGTTTAGGCCTCTTGCAAATGTTGAGAGTTCTTGCAGGGCCTCCACTTGGGCCTGTTCCTTCGGGTCTATGATTGCATTGGGTTGGGGGGGGGGGGGGAGGTCAGTAAGGGCACTAGGGCCTCTTGCAAATGGTTGATGTCCTTGTTCGTGGGCTTGTGCCCAACTAGTCATGGCCACATTGGGTGGGGGCGAGTTCGTTCGGTTACCCCAGTCCCAAGGTACATTAGTAGTCAAGGAGATTGTCCCCCTTGATTAAAAAAAAGAAAAGAAACTGTGTAAAGCTACTTGGCTAAGAAGCCGCTATCCATGGCTGGTCCAGTTTGTATTAGGATCTGCCGTTATATATGCATTTTTCACTTCCTCCTTTTCAGCTACCTCATTGCCATTTTCCATGCAATGTGGATGATTTGGAGTTGGTGTAAAGTTGTTTGTTATCTATTTTGATGCCTACTCTTAGTTGTTGGTTGGGGAGTGATCGTCATCAATGACGATGGTAACAAGAAGCTCATCATTCACATTATGTTATAATCTGCTATTCCTTTTGTTGTTGGGATTTACACTTTTTGTGGATCTTATTTTTTAGTCCTTATTGAACTTTTTCGGCTTAATGCAGTTACTTCATGTGCAAAAGTTATTCATTTACAGTCTAACATAGGCACATTGCAATAATTCTATTGGAAACAATGACTGTAGTCTAAGATGGAGAATTTAGAATTTTGATTTCATAATTTCAGAACAAGACTTCTCATTTGTTTTGAATGCATATATTTCTATTTTTAGACTAATTGAAATGTGTCGGACTGGCATAACATTCTTTTGCCCGATCAGCAGACATGGTTTTTGATGGGTACACGGGGAAACATGGATCTACTATAAATGTCAACCTTATGAGGGTGGAGATTTGGTAGACCTTCAAACAACCCATAATAATTTCTTGACAAACCATACTGAATTTTGTTGTTAGTATAGTTGTCAACACGGCTAGATGGTTTCCTCCAGAGGCTAGATACCTAGTTTTCCTGGAGGTTTTGAGGCATATTCTGAATTTTAGGCTTGTATTACTTAGTTTACATGTATTTTAGATGAAAATTGTTTCTGAGTTTTCTGTAAGATGCTTCTATATGCATAAACATGTCATCTATTTGACAATACCTAGTTACTTTATATTATCAAATTTTAGCATTTAATTTGATTTAAATGAATCAAAGTTATAATCAAACCACACCTGAATTAGCTAAACTAATTGTTGTGTCTCAGCCAACTTAAAATGACTTAAAAATGTGCTGAATCCTACATAAACTGATGTGGCTCAAGCCATATTCATTTTGACTGACATTGATCTCAATTAAATTTGAGGCAGACTTTTATTGACCTAATCAAACCTAATATTAATAAGTTAAACCTAACATTGATAAATTAGACTTAATTTGACCTAAAGCGGTCCAAAATTGATTGAATACAACCCTAAACTGGATTATTTGGACCTAGTCCCACCCTCTCTCAGGGCGAGTGCTTGGATATAGTGGTTCAAAGGTGGTTGCTTGCTGCTGCTCCCTTTAGTGACCTTGCTAAAATTCCTTCAATAATGCTGTACTGCTAGCCATGTTGTAAAGGGGTGAATATTTGCCTGTGAAGAAACAAGGTGTCAACAAGATGAATGTGATAGAAATGCATATGTTAAGATAGATGTGTGTGAATACAAGGAAAGATCACTTTGAAATGTAACTATGTAAGGTAAAAGGTGGGGATGGTGAGTATTGAGGAATAGTTATATGAGGGTCTGCTGAGAAGGTACGGACTTGTAGAACACATGCCGACAAATATACTAATTCAAGGCAATGCGGTAGTCGATCATAGTTAGTCGAAGAAGAGGCATGCCTAAATTTACATTAGGAGAGGTTCAAAATCTTTACATTTTGTTGAGAATATGACCAAAATAAGAGTTGAATGCAATTATCTAACTCTAACATGTTTGAGATTAAGGCTTAGATGATAACAACGACTAAGATGCTGATAACGACGACTACGACGCTGATAAGATTCCTCCAATTTGTCGATGAGAGCTCAAAGCTCTAACTCTTTGTATTACCTATCATGATTGGCCTATCTTAGACTAGACTTGTCCTAATTCAGGCCTAAAACGCATTCGTATGGGACTGACATCGAAGTATGCTCCCAGCCAACACCAGGTCATGGTGGGGTTGCTAGGGTTATGAACCATATTTTTAAAATGCTGATGTCCCAATGCCTTAGAAATATGTTATATTCGGTATCAAAAGCTTCAATTTTGAAAAAATGCAATATGTGATATGCGTAGTATTAAAAGGCATGCATCTCAATTAAAGCCTACTATAAATTTATATAAATGAATAGATGCGCGCGTGCTTATACGCATGTATGGGATTAAGAGAGAAAGATTTCTCCCCCCTCTCCCACGCCCCTGGCGGAGACCGAACGCCTGGGAGGGTGATAAATCAATGTGGCAACTGGGATTCGAACCCGGGTCCCTTTGTTAGGGGACACCGTGCTTGGCCACTTGAGCCACTCCTTGTCGGCACTTACACACATGTATGTATGTGATAATGTTTGTGTATATAACTATATATATATATATACCTGTATGTAAAATGTAAGTATATGTGTGTCTATATACATCCACAAAAGTGCCTCGATATGCCTCACAGACTTAAGCTCCTTTTTGTTCTGTCATATTTTGTGGTAACCCTGTAGTTTGTGTTGATCATTATTTATAACTGCTATTAGGAGTATGAAAGTGCGAATGTAGTAACTGGTGGATTTTATTATTAGATAGACGTGTTTTAGCTAGTGGTTCAAGGTATGTGCGGATCCATTTTAAAAGTGATGTCAATATCAAAAGCACATGGAATCTTAATGAATACGACTGGACTAGGCTTGAATCTAAGCCTGAACACTTGCCTGCACACGTTATTGGAGCAGGCCAGGCTAATATAATATATCAGGCCTAAAAGATAAGCCTGGTCTCACATGGGAGGTTTCACGGAATGGGCTGAGGTGCTGAGCCAAACTTGTTTCCCTAGAATGAACTTCCAATCTCCCTTCTCACTAAATTTTCTTGAGATTTGATATGGCAATGATGTAATCTTGTCCTTTATTATATTTGCTTAGTTTGGTTAATGATGAATCTTAAAACCAGTCTTTTGCTGGAGAGCAATGCATTAGGATGTCACATCTTCACTAGCACACCTTTTCATTATAAGTATCTTAAACAACAAAACATGTAAGTGCTACCTCTGGATCTACCTTGCATCCTATCTATACCATCTGCCTTACTGTTTCCTGTCTATTTTAAGTTATTTATTCCAATTTGATATCAGCTTCAAGCTCGTAGAGTCAGTGTTTAAAAAAAAAAGGCCGCACGGGCCCCATAAGCGGTCTGCATATACTTAGTCGCTTATAAGACTGATTAGTCAGCGATTTCTAGATGAACATTTATTATCCCAACCCAAACTAGATTATATCTGTATTGATGACATTCTCTTGATGTACTAGTTTGTTGTATGTTTTGTACATGAGGCACATGCTTATTTAGTGTTTGTTGTTTCGGACCTCTGGGGCATGCGGGAATCTTTTTGTAGGATATGGTTAGTCTATATTGTTATGTACTTGTGTTAAACCATTTCATGCATGCTTCATTGGAATTTATGCTTAAATGATACTGGAATGCATTCTAAATGATGCTTTACTTTTCAAAGCATAGTTTTCACGGCGGCCAGGCGGTGGTCTGCTTTGGCTGAGCGTCTAGGCCGCCTAGGACGCCTAGGTTGCCCAAGCGGTCGCCCAGGCGATGACTTTTTTAATTATATAAAAATATATATTTAGATATTATATATAAGTATATATGAATATTGCACCTGAAACTGTAGAATTCTAATCCAATACCCCCCAAAATAAGTTATAATAGATGTAATTAGATGAATTAAATTAAATAAGAGGCAACAAGATAATTCAAGAACGACCTTAAAAAAGATAATTCAAGAATGAAAGGTTCACACTAATTACATACATTGCAACTCTAGTAATCCTTGAAATTCTCTAATTGTATTGCATTTAAGAAAAAATTAAGTAGACCGTACAAATAATAAGAGATGTAGATCTACATTCCCAATATAAATAAAACGAAAGACATTACAATATATAAATCGAATGTAAATAATTCCACATTATCACTTCTATATATTAGAACATAAGGTGTAGTTTATAGTTGTATACCCCAATTTTCAACAATAAATTGCTTTGGCTTGCCCAGCAAAAAAGCGGTCGCCCAGTCAGACTAGTCGCCCAAGCGCCCTAGGCGGACGCTTATTTGGGCAAGAAAGTTGGGCATCTAGCTAGGCGACCCCCCCTTGAGCGACTGCCCGACTAGGCGACGCCTAGGCGGCGCCCAGGCGGGCGCCTCAACAACTATGTTTCAAAGTTCCATTGAAACTTTAAATTTGAATCTATTTTAAGTTCTGGGTCCAAATATCTATTATATATATTAAATTTACAATTGTGTGATTAATTTATATATAGTAATTAAATCCAAAACCACATATACTCCGCATATACTCCTGCATACCGCATATACTCTATAAGGTGTCCTCTCCACACGCATAGCGCATACCGCTTTTTGAAACACTGCTTAGAGTATACCTGTCCTATAAACGCTGTCTGGTATCTAATGCTCCTAAAAATATTCTGAAGGTATTGACTGAATTAGTGGCTACCACTCGTGGTGCTTTGAACCGTCTAGTACATATCTGCTGTTTGTAACTCACAAAACAATGACAGTTTCCACGGGGTTTTGAGAGAGTCTCCTGGTTGATGTACCAGGGATAGCACTTTCTAGGGGGAGGCGGTTGCTCTTATGGCACTACAGTCTTTTCGTATTTCTGTTACTGTTTTTCTTTGCCAAACAGAATTGATCTGGAGATATTAAAGCTAAGTTAGAAGGGCGGCAAGGGCCTCATCATCAATTATGTAAGACTTTTGTTGTGAAAGTATACTGTTCAAATCAGGCCAGAAATATGCTGTATGGGTATTTGGCTGTCTATTACACATGGTAAATAAAATCAGCGTACCATACCTGATACTTGTTTCCTGAGCACATCTGCAGTCTTCATATTGAACTATCTTTGTCACATTTATTGATTTTGTTTTTATAGACTATGCAACCCCAATAAGCTAGGGCTGTTCTTTTTTACTTGCCTATTTTTCACCGTGAGTTTTTTTTACTGTAAGATTGCATTTGATTTATTATCATGTTATAGCATTTAACATCTATCTCTTGATTTGCATGAAATCAGGGGCATAATAATTGTCAAGTTGCGCAGAGGGCAAGAATTGAGGCTTAGGGCAATAGCAAGAAAGGGGATTGGGAAAGACCATGCAAAATGGTCACCTGGTGCAACTGTTACCTTCATGTATGAGCCAGAAATTCATATCAATGAGGAGTTGATGGATACTCTAACATATGAGGAGAAATTGGAGTGGGTTGAAAGCAGTCCGACAAAAGTATTTGGTATTGATCCAAGCACCGGACAGGTATTTTTCTTTATAGTGTAATGATGTTTGCTTTGAACTGAAAAGAAATCTGACATCAATATTAGTTTATATTCCATAAACTTATCATTTAAGTAGCCTTGTTTATATGAATTGCCTTTTTATATTGGATGGACATTGAACTAGTAGGTTTTGTTTAGCAGAAGTCCATTCAAAGATATCAAATCAAAGGAAAGATTGTTTTGATCAAATATGCTTCTTCGGTAGGAATAAGTCGGTATAGAGTTTGAACTAGACTGCAGATGACTACACTGTATTTCACTAGGGCTGGAACAGAATGACGAAGTAACTGCTTATTGGGTTAATTACTTTCCCGGTTCCTTGTTAATATACCAGTTATTCCCTCCCTGAAATACGATGTACTGTAATAGTTTGCCTTCAACACCACTACAAGCAAGTGACTGGTTAGATGAAAGTATTTATCTGAATTGTGATACAGCTATCTGTAGTTTTCCAGTCTATCTAATATCAAATCTGAATATGGAATAGTGCCACAACGAAACAAGTTGCGGATACCTTTAGTAAAGTTAGGAAAACAAAGTAATATAAGAAAACCAAACAAAATAAGATATGGTAATACAAATAATATTTCTAATACTCAGGGCATATATGTCAATCATGCCCAACTTAGTGACTAGTGTGAGGAATTGCACCTTTATTAGAGACTTACGTAAACAGGTTCACCACCTAGTATGTGGTTTTGTAAACTGAGTGGTAATCCTATTGATTCATACATCATTATAACCTTCCTCAGTAAATGATAGATAACTTCTTTATGTTCTGTTCTGAAATGAAATTGAGGAAAACTAACAATTAAGAAAATTACCCCGTTATCATAATACATAGATACAAGTAATGGATTTTTAAGTGCACAACTGTAATAGTGCTTTCACCCGCATCAAATCACAGACATTAGGAGCTACACCCTATACTCACACATCAACACTTGATTTTACAACCGAGATTTCCTTCTTGGTGTCCCTGGTCACTGAACTTCCTCTGAAAAAATGGAGATGGTCTGCTTTTTAAGTGTTGCTTGCATAGTCAATAGTAAAATAGCCATCAATGCCAGCATTCCCATCTATCTAAACAGTACCCATTACCAATGAAAACTTTCATGTAACACGCCATATGACATTAATATCCCACCTTGGTTGCTTTGTCTTTGTTGAGAGTTATTTAGGTATTGTTTTTATTATTAGTTTGTAATATGGGCCTAAGTGTCTTGGCCCATTAGGGTTTAATTGTGTCTTGTATGCTTCCTTATTCTCCTATATATAGGACCAAGGTTTCTCCTATCTAATATAACAATGAGCAACCGTCTTTTATTTTCTAAGATGATATCAGAGCCACCGTCCTAGGGACCAAAATGCTATGTGTGAGAGAGAGAAAAGGAGGAGCGCTACCTTGCGGGCGGCCGCCGCCCTTGGCAGTGCTTGACTGCCCGTACGGAATTTCTTCCTAGTTCCCTGCCAACTTCCTTGTTCCTCTACTCTCTTACTACTGGCCGCCGCCCCTTTTGATTATCTGCTGCTCCACGCTGCCCGCTGCAGCCCCTTTCCATCGCCGCCGATTCTTGCTGCTTGACCGTGCCCACCTTGCTGCTGTTGCTTCCCTGCTGCTTGCTATCCAGACTCCCGCTGCCGCTGATTGCCCCTATGTCGCTGGTACTTTGTACGCCGCCGCTACTGCTGCGCCCCGCGGACTCGCCTACTATTCCTCTACCCGTCGCCGCCCTTTGGCTTCTATTGCAGCTCCACATCCTGCTGCCAAGCCACGCCTCCATCCATTACTGCCTGACGGCCTCCGCTGCCCTTGGCCGCCGTAGCTGTTGCTGCCTTCTGCTGCTTGTCTTGCAAAGGCTATCCTGACCAATGCTCACTACTGTCTTACCGCAGTCGGTGGTCCTTCGTGCTGCTACTGCCTACTGCTAAGTCGTCATGCTGCTGCAACACTCGTCATTGCCGCCATCTTACTATTGCAAATGTTGCCTACCGCCGCCAATCACCTACCTCTGTTGCTGCCGCACCTACGCTCGCCTCCACGTCGCCTTCGTACTGCCAGATCTTGTTGCCTGCCCCGCCGCATGCTGCTGCCCTTCAGTCTGCGCTCCAGTGCCGCCTAGTACTCCTAGACGAGCCGCCACCGGCTTGTTGTTGCTGTCCACCGCCCCCTACCGCCTCTAATCGTGCCACCAAACAACCCAATTTTTTTTATGCCCCTCAATATTTTCTACTGCCCCCATATACACTCTACATGTTTGTGCTAATCGTATCCAATTTTCAGCCTTATCGGATTTTTGCGGGGCCTCCGCCCTCGCACCCCCAAATTTGTTGCCCTACGTGCTAAACAAATCCCCTTTTCGGGTCGGAGAAAGATCCATTTATTTTCCTATGTGGATCTGCCTAATCAGGTCATTTGCACCATTACTCACATTATCTACCGCCTCCTCATAGTTTTGCCTACACTAATTCTTGCCTCTACCATTTTTTTTAACTCTCCACGCCAACAACTCTTTGACTCCTTCGTGCTTGGCGTGAGGGGGAGAATAGAGAATGAAGTGTAGAGGGAAGAGATGTGATGGAGGAGAGATGAAGAAAAAAAAGGAATTGTATTCTGCTGCTTCATGCCACATTTACTGCTGATATATGGATTCTTCTGCTACTATGTGATGCTTTCTGCTGATATTATTGTTTATTCGTCATCTACCTTGACTACTATTATGAAGTTACATACTCGGACGTCATTCTTGCTACTTGTGCTGTGATTAGCACATTTTTCTTGCTGCTATGTGCTTTTGCATTTTCTGCTGTCCGTGCTTTATTTGCACGTTGACTTTCTTCTGTGGACCATCACTCTCTGGACTCCGTGGACCAGCACTCTCTGGACTTTGACATATGTTGCTACTGTGATGGATATTCTATGAAGAGGGAAGATGATGAAGACTTTTGTTGCTGACTTTACATAGAGCTTAATCTACTGGAGTTATTTATTGCTTGCTACTCTGCCTACTGGTCTTCTATCTGCGTACATCGTCGACTTTTGCTGTTGTACGCCAACACTCTCTGGCATGTCCGTGTTTTGACACGTGGACTCTCTACTTGACCGTCCTTGTTTGCACGTCGACTTTCTACTTCCGTGTTGCCATCACTCTCTGGCTTGTTCGTGCTCTGTTTGCACGTTGACCTCTACTATTGTGATCCAACACTTTTTGGACTCTGCTGCGACGTTAGCTACTGAGATGAAGACCATGACACTCTACCACTGCTTCTGCTCCAGATGATCGAGAAGCTTCTATGACCTGCTTGCTTGGAGTATCTACTTGAGGGGGAGTTTCTGAGTGTTTGAGTGCTTTAATGTAATATTGAGGGGGAGAAAAATTCTGTATGGGCTTGGTTTATCTTTTTTGTTTTGTTTCTTTGTTTTCTAGTTTGACTCTCAGTTTGGAAGCTGATTTGGGATTCTCCCAACTTCAACTTGAGGGGGAGTGTTGAGAGTTATTTAGTTATTGTTTTTAGTATTAGTTTGTAATATGGGCCTAAGTGTCTTGACCCATTAGGGTTTAATTGTGTCTTGTACGCTTCTCTGTTCTATATATAGGACCAGGGTTTCTCCTATCTAATATAACAACGAGCAACCGTCTTTTATTTTCTAAGAGTCTTGGTTTAGTATCATTGACTAAAAACAACAACATAAGTAATACCATTCAATGTCACAACTCATAGCAATGCTTAAGTTTTCCAACAAGCGCCCTCTATCTTTTGGAGTTAGGAAATAAGGAAAGTTATCGTCATAGAAAGAAACAACGATGCATGGATTTTATAGCAAACCTTGCACCTATTATGCATATATACTCGAACATAGTTAGAATATACTTCCTCCAAATTAAGCTAAAGCCATAACATGTGTTAGCAAACTCCATACCCCAAAAAGATCTTGAATTTTTTTAGTCCTTAATTGCAAAATGTTTGCATGCATATTGTTTAGTTGCCTGAATGGCTTCTGCATGGTTTATGTGATTGCTAAATACTATGAATGTAATATGTCGCATAAAAGTGATAATGACAACTAGAAATAAGTTTTATCGGATAATAATGTGGCTGATATGAGTTCTTGTTATCCATTTGAAATAGAGTCAGACAATGCAGGTTCACATTGACAAAAATAAGAACGCTTAGTAGAATTCTTGCTATCAACAATAGAGAAAGCCTCCATAACCAATCCCATATGTTTTTAAAATTTTGCCACTTTGTGATACTTACGATGCTGTACAATATTTTTTGGGTGGTATTGAACAAAACCTAAAGCTAGTTAATAGGATACAACCATACCTAACACAAGCCTAACACGTATATACATACATATACATAACATGGAATTGGTACATATAATATCTAACCACATTCAAAAGTAAGGCATGACATAATCTTATAGAAACAAACACAAAATAAGGATAAAACCAAATGATTCAAATCCATAATTTGTTTATGATGCGATCAAGGAAGAAAACGTCTGATTTTGATGCCGTTTCGGTGGCCACATAAATAGAAATTTCGATAAATTTCGACTGAAATTTCGATAAATGCATTCCTGGCGTTTCTACGACAAAATAAATGAATTAATTTCTGAAATTTTACCAGAATGATCTACTAGTGTAGATCTACTCAAATATATAATAATATTTCGTATTGGATATGTGGGGGTGGGGTCTTGTCATTTTTGAGTGAATGACCCTGAATTGTTTCGATAGACATTTTGATGGGTATTTTTGATGTCAATTTTCATTGGAGAAATCAATGAATTAAGTCATTATAGTTTGCAAGCACAATATATAAACTTAAAAGTTACAAAACTGTGCAAAAAAAAAAGTTCTAGGTAGTACATAGTATATGAAAAAATAGAAAACTTTTTTGATGATCTGCCTATTTTGAGAGTTTTGTCAATCAATTTCGATGTCCGATTGCCACCAAAATAGAAATTTCAGGCAAATTTTCGACAATTTTGTTGAAATTTTGAACATTGCATGTGATGGTAACTTCATAATATGGAAAATGATGAAACCACAGTACCTTTACATTATAAATCAACATCATTTGGGGACAATAATTATTACGCAATACATTTGCAATATGAAACCCAACAAGTGTAATTGGAAATTGGTGAACTACATAAAATTTGCATATGAAGCCTAGAGCTAGCTAATAGGATACAACCATATCCAACATGTATATGTATACACAAAACATCCAATCTTATTCAAAAGTAACTCATGACATAATTTTATAGAAACAAATACAAAATAAGGATAAAACCAAATGATTCAAACCCATAATTTGTTTATGATGTGATGGTAACTTTATAATATGAAAAATGACGAAACCACGGTACCTTGACGTTATAAAATCAATCTCATTTGGGGACAACAATTATTACGCAATACATATGCAATATGAAACCCAACAAGTGTAATTAGAAATCGTTGAACTACATAAAGTTTGCATGTCGAATTCCTAGAAAAACCTGTATATGTATGATGAATTATATGCAAAACTACGATTCTATGAGATAATTATCAATGACTAATACGAGTATAGGGGAGGAGACATACCAAGTGATTTGTTAAAGAAGAGGACGGAGGGCGAAACCATATGCTTTTTTATATATAGGGAATAGGTTCAGACTCGTTGTGTCCATGCATGAAAAAAGTAGGCACGAGTGCTCTATGTCCAGTGTGTGTTTGTGTCAGTATCTGACATGTCTTTAGATTGTCCCACGGAAGTGTCTATTCTTCCTAGAGTTTTAGTCAAAACTTTATGTGATCAACTAAGTAAGAAGAGTCGCTGTCTATGAAATTCTAGATGAACATCATTTTACAAGTGTTTTGGAGCTTGAACCCTTATTTTGTGATTAGATGACCCATATAAATTCTCTCTTCCAAATCTCCCCTTCTTCCTCCTAGTTCCAAAGACATCGCGAATTCCAACTTTGGCGACCTGATGCTCTCGCCACTCTCTTCTAGCATCTAAGTTGCCACAACCTTCACAATGGTCTTTAGGACCCCACCTATGGCTTTCAACCTTAGTTATCAAGGCGCCCACCTAGGTGCTAGGCAAGGCGCCTCAAACTAGATGCCTAGCCTATTAAGTGCATTAAGTGGGCGTCTAAGGCCTTTTGGGCCCAAATTAAGCAATTTAAAGGCTAAATAAGCATGGACTGAGTCTGGATTTTGTCAAATAAGATCACCCCGAGTCATTTTATAGTTGAAATAGGTCCGATTTAAGAAAAATCAGGTCAAATATCTGCAAATTAGGTCTGATTTGGGGAAATGTAATGTATCAGAAAGTAGGATGCGGGATGCGTGCGGACATCACCCTGTAACCCATTAAGCGGTAGGCGGGCGATTAAGCGGGCGATTTTTGAAAAAGCGGGTGTCTAAATTTATATATTTTTATACAAAATTACATGTATGTGTATATAAAAAATATATTTATAAGGAACTTCTATACATATCTAATCAGCAAATTAGTAATTAACTAAGTATTCATCAATACTTACTATTAATCAGTATCTCTAATCACTAAAATCAGCAAGCAGATCAGTAATTGTAAATAACAAACTATGAATTGTTGAATAGTAATCACTAAAGTAATACTAACCAGTAGTACCAATCATTAATCACTGAAAGCAGCAAGGAAATCAGTAAAAGTAATCATGCAGTACTAGTATAGTAGAGCAATAGGATATTTACTTAGATGCATTACAACAGTACCCAATTATTACAGCTTACACACAAAGTATGCATTCTAAATTAGGACTAGCTATATCATAGAACATTTAATGTATACAAGTTTCATATATTATAGTCAACACTACTTGGACTATGTAATTAATTAATGTTAGATGCTTACATTAGGTTTTTTAAACAAAAGCAGAAAAAAAGCGGGCAAAAAGAGGGAAAAAAGCGGGTGAGGCGGGCAAAAAGCGGGCGATCATGTTCAAAACGATTAAGCGGGCGCTTAGGGGCTAAATTAGGCGGATGAGGGTCATGGGCGCTTAAGCGGCCCGCCTGGCCGTTTTTTAATTCACTGGGGAAATGGGTTTGATTTGGGGGATATACTTCTGATTTGGGGAAACTAGGTCTGATTTAGCCAAATTGGGTCTCATTTAAGTCTGTATAGGATAAAGTAGGGGAAGTAAGGTTTTATTAGGTCATGGTATGCAAAATTAGGTCTAATTTATGCCAAATCAAGTCAAATTTGGGATGATTAGGTCTGGTTTGTGGGAAATACATTTGATTGGGGCAATTTTCTTTTTCTTTTTTCTTGTTTTCTTTCACCTACAATTCCTAATTACTTCCTCCTATTACTTTTTTCTTCTCTTAATTCTCCTCTTGATCCTTTAAACAGTTATCAATGCAAATCAAGCATATAACATGATTGAATAAACATATAGCTACAAAATAACATGTACTGTCATATGTATAAATATACAAATATGTAACTAAAAAAATTTAATAAATAAAAAACGCCCAGAAAAGTCTAGACGCCCATTGGTTGGAACCAACTGCCTAGCCGCCTTGACAAGTATGCTGTCACCTCCTCAACATCGTCCTGGGGGCTGGAGGTGATGGTATCGCCTCTACCATGACCTCTTGATATAGGAAATTGGATTGACCAACTTCAAACATGAGGTGGCTTCGTCAACACCGATACTTCCTCCTTGCTGCAACCCTGATTTCTTGGGGGGACCTGAGCTTTGCTTGTGCCTTTCACCTCCTTGACATCATCTAGGGGACTCAAGGTGATGGTATCACCTCTACCATGACCTCTTGATATAGGAAATTGGATTCAGCCTTCCTTGACTAATTTCAAACATTAGGTGGCTTTGTCAACACCGATACTTCCTCCTTGTTGCGACCCTGACTTCATGAAAGGACCCGAGCTTTGCCTGACCTTGTCATCGATTGCAACCTAGAGTTGATTGATAGCCTTTGGCTTCTCAAGAATCCTTCCAATCTGCCCAAACATTTCACCCTTCTCCAACAACCTGCTCTTTACTCCTGGTCCTCACGCGAAGTCCTTATAGGACCAGGAGTCCCAACACTCAAGGGAGTTGTTAGACGGATTTTTGCTACCCTAAAGAATATGGATCTTTTTCTGTCTTTTGGTTCCATCATAATACTTCAGGGTAATGGGGTACCATTCTGGCACCCCACAACTAGTTGTATTCTTCTCGAGATTCATGCCAATTCGGATTACATTCAAAATCTCCCTGATCCAACCATGCCTTAACTGGATGGTGGGTCAGGTCCGGTTTGGGTCTGGTTTGATCACCTAAAGCTCCTTATGGATTGAAATTCGGCTTTCTTCCAAAGTTTCCATAGGCCACTCCCAAGCCCTCAAAATTCAACACAAATGTAACTATAGCTTCCTATAGCCATGTTTTACTCATATAAATGCTCATGGCCCTCACTAATTCTATATAACCCCTCCCCCCCCCCCCAAAAAAAAAAAAAAAACTAACTTCTTTAAAATTGGGTTAAGTAGACCTTCCATCCTCAACTGGACACCGATAGGGAGTCCAAATAACCTCAAAATATTTTATGAAATTTACCCGAGGCTTCTCACGTCATGATACTCCCTAGGAATTTATTTCATCTTATTTATGGCTCCACAAAAGTCCTTGTTAACTTCAAAACACAATTTGACATTTTCTACCTCAATATCTTCACCAGTTATAACATTTAATTATCTCCAAACTCAATCAGCTGCATATCCTGAAGTAGAGTGTCAAGTGTCAACAAACGAAAAGATTTGATATTTGATTTTTAAATTCAGATTATGGGATGTTGTAATGACTTTTTGGTGACATCCTTCAATAGCATATCATATATCTAGCATATAATATCATGTTGTAGTAATAATACGTTTTTGTTAACACTTCTTGGTATATCTGCACTTGCTCTTAGGCAAGTTTACTGAGGTTACAATTAAAGTGATTCAGTACATCTCAGATAGGCAAGGAGTATTTCTAGCATGTACACTAGCATTATAAACTAATCATAGTAGTATAATCATACTTTTCGATAATAATAATATGTAAGTATCTCAAACTAATAATTTATGTTTAATTTACCCGAGGCCTCTCACTTCATGGCACTCCCTAGGAATTTGTATCATCTTATTTATGCCTCCACAAAAGTCCTTGTTAACTTCAAAATGCAATGACATTTTCTACCTCAATATCTTCGCCAGTTATAACATTTAATTATCTCCAAACACAATCGACTGCATATCCTGAAGTGGAGTGTCAACAAACAAAATGATTTGATATTTGATTTTTGAATTCAGTTTATGGGATGTTACAATGACTTGTTATTGACTTCCTTCAATAGCATATCGAATATCTAGCATATAATATCATGCTGTGGTAATAATACGTTTTTATCAACACTTCTTGGTATATTTGCACTTGCTCTTAGGCAAGTTTCCTGCGGCTACAATTCATACTGATTCAGTACATTTGAGATAGGCAAGGAGTATTTCTAGCATGTACACTAGCATTAAAAACTAATCATAGTAGTATAATCATCATCATCATCATCATCATCTAAGCCTCAATCCCAACTATGTTGGGGTCGGCTACATGGATCCTTCGTTTCCATTCAGCTCTATCATGGGCCATATTCTGATTGAGATGTAGAGATTCAAAATCTCTCTTTATAAGCTCATCCCATGTTAATTTAGGCTTCCTCTTCTTCTATTTATAGTGTTTGGCTCAATAGCATTGCTTCGTATAGGCACACTAGTAGGTATGCGTTGCACATGTCCATACCATCTGAGTCGGCCCTCACGCAACTTGTCCTCAATGCTCGCCACCCCCACTTTATTCCTGATATAGTCATTTCTCAAACGATCTTTTCTTGTCTTCCCACACATCCATCTCAGCATACACATTTCAGCCACGTTCATCTTGTTGAGACCTTGTTTCTTCACCGCCCAACATTCACTCCCATAGAGCATGGCTGGTCGTATAGCTGTTCTATAAAACTTACCTTTTAACCTGAGAGGGATCTTCTGATCGAATAAAACTCCAGTTGCACTCCTCCATTTCAACCATCCTGCAGTGATCCGGTGACAAACATCATTTTGGACATCCCCGTCTATTTGAATAATAGAACCTAAGTAACGAAATTAGTCACATTTTGGTATATCTACTCCATCCAACTTGGCTCCATCATTCACACTGTGAGATTGGCTGAAATTGCAATGCATATACTCAGTTTTGCTCCTGCTAATCATCAATCCATTTGATTCCAATGTCTTTCTCCAACATTCAACTTTATCATTCAATCCATCTTTTGTTTCGTCAAAATCATAGTAGTATAATCATGCTTTTCAATAATAATATATTTATCTCAAACTAATAATTTATGTTTAAATAGTCAGTGTGTCATTGTAAGATTCTAATCGGCATTTTATGTTTCTGCCTTATACTTTGGTCATGAGCATGGATCATGATTTTGACTTTCTTTTTGATCTTTGCCATGTGGGGAAATGGAAGATTGTGGAAACTCCGGGAAAGTATTGCAGAAGCGCTTAGACACAAACTTTAATGCCATTTTTAGAATAAAATAATGCAGATGTGAAGGGAACTTTAATTGGAAACTTCAAATCATGCTATTACTCCGACGCGTGCTACATAGCACAGAGTCACAACTCTCTAGCCTTCATGTAGATAGACAAATTGACGATACATTTTATATAATGAACATAGAAATCATAAGATTTGATTTCTAAAATTGGAAAATAAATTGAAATGAAACTAACATTGACAAAATGGGTGAGCTAGTTATATCGCGGGGAGATGTTATTAGATCTAAGCTAGATCTTGCTAAACTGAGGTAGATCTAACTAAATTTAGGATAGATGGACTTGCATTTAGCAAAAATCCATAATATCAAGCTATTATATAAGTTTACATCCAGACAACACTTTATTTAGAGAAAAGTAACAAAACTTCAGATTTTAAAAGAGAAATGAGGGAGTGGAGAGAGGTCTGTAGAGAATCAATAGATAGTTACTTAGCAATTCAGCAGGAAGCAGCAAGTCCTCAAGAGTTCAAGGCTCTCCAAGTCTCCACCCTAGCAGCTTCCGTGATCTTCAAGACTCCTTAAATTTCAGTTGCAGGGGATGTTGAAGGCTACCCGCTGCCGTGGGAAGCTAGCTTGAGGCATGCCAATGCAGCAAATTTAGTGGTAGGCCGTTTCAGTAGAGCTGGCATGGACCCATGCCAACTTCAGCCCGACTGCCAACTTCGATAACAGTAGACAACTTTGTTGACATTTGGACAAGAAATGCTGCAGTGCTTGGGGACTTCCCTGAAGACTAGAAAATGTTGGCCCGACATTAAGATCAACCCGAACTATATAAACATAGACTTCATCAAGCCTTAAAAATAACAAATAGGTGAAGCTTCGCTCAACTCTGCGAGGTTCAGACTAATGGTCATAAGAGTATTTGCTAGCAGATTTATATGAAATATAAGCATGCTGAGTGGGTATCTCATTCATCATAAGAAAGCAGTTGTTTGGGGATGATTTTTATAGTTGATTTTAGTCTAAAATAAATTTCAGGTAAGTGGAATTCTTACATTTCAGAACCCTGCTTGGTTGAAGTTTTCCATTGTCTTAGAATCGTATCTCCCAAAAGCTTTACCTTTGATCTCCTCTCCATTCTTCTTATGTTGGCCACTTCCCTCTACTAATTGGGAGTAGATGCTGCCTTACATCCCTAATGGCACCACCTTCTCCTCATCCTAGAATCATGTCTGTAGGCCTTGGTACCCTTGGCCACTTCCTTTCTAATTATGAGTAGATGCTCCCTCACAACCCTTATGGAACCACCTTTTACTCATCCTAGAACCTCATGTTTGTAGGCTTCTACCTTTGTTAGGTGTAATCGCACATGTGAGAAAGAATCTTCATCTCCATGTTAGCTTCCTCTGCACTTGTCATCTTACTTGTCTCTGGATATATCACCATATCCTTCCCATCAGCTATCTCCAACTTGGCCGCGTTCGCACAACACATTTTCTTTGTAGGCTGTGAATGTGCCTCTATCTGGCTTGTTTCCATCGCTTTTTAAAATAGCTAGGGCGGACATGTAAGGGTACTGACTAGGCACCTCAAATAGACCTTAGGTGCCCACATGAGTAGGCCAACCAACAATCCCTCTTACCCCAGGTTGGCCTGGAGCGCTTAAGGCTGGCTTAAGCACTTGCTTGCTGCTTCAATATGGTGTCCGCTTGGATCAAGCTCCAGTACAGTACATGCCCCAACTAAGATATGGATTAGATTGTCTGCATGATATTGAGTAATGGCATACTACTGTTCATAATGCTAGGTATGTAATATAATACAAACTGTATGGTGTTACAATGTATATATATCAATATCATACATGCATACTAATAATTATGATATAATCATAGTACTGAATGTCGTCAAAATCTAGCAGGATTCGCTGGCATCGTTGATGTTGGCGATCTGCAATGTTGAATCTGGCTAAACTTTTACATTTAGAAACTTCGATGACATTATTGATCAACATGGACAATGTTGACCCAAACATCGACAATGTCTCCCTGACCCAACAGAAGTAGGAAAAGTCGACGAGTTACCTAGATGTTGACCAACTTTAAAGATGTTGCAGCTGATATGGTGGAATAACTCTGTTTTCTACATCTATCGTGGGAAAATATGTTGGAACTTCAGATAAATATCTTCTTCGTGTTTTTTCCCTCTGTTTTCAAGCTAAAACCACTACACCCACCCATACACTGTTAGATGTACCTCATACGTAGTAGATTTTGGTACAATTTTGAATAATCTAATACCATTTCATCTTTTCCTTTTTCATCATGAACAAATGGATTGAAAATCTATTTCTTTGGACATGAGATTTGGAAATTATATTAATGAAGCTGCATTTATATTACATAATTTGATGATTTTGCCAAATTTCATCACAATTATACCATTTTCATTTAATTTGTGTTCAAGTTTTATTCAAATACTTTCTCGAAGTTTCCACACTTCCAAAGTTAACCTCCTGTGGGCTA